>JAUYWI010092231.1:0-12174 GCA_034780595.1 Parotoplana pacifica | reverse complement strand
GTATAATTGTATTCTTTTGCGCTGCAGACAGTTAGCTTGACTAACTTTGGAGCGCGATATAAATGTATAATAAATAATAATAAATAAATAATAATAAACCAGAAATTTTTCACAAAATTGCCTTATAAAATTATTTTCACGTGATTTTTATAAATGCGGCCTGCCAAGGTTCCAAACACGCAGATTTGCGGCCTGCGATAAGTTTGCCCACTCCTGTTTTAAATTATGCCCACCTCTACATATGTACAACGTGCATTTCTTTATGAACTAATTTTAAATTAAATGCTCTCTACAAATTATTAAATAAAACCTTTGAATGGTAGCTAGGTATAGTAGATCATGAAAATAATCCCAACTTACAATCTGTATCTAATTCTGTATACAAATATTGTTGTTTGGGGATAACGCTGTAGTCAACGCAATAGTCCCAATTCTGATCGGCATCAGTATAGCACCAAGGTCTGTTGCCTGGCACGCACGAGTCTTTGTAGGTTACTCCACTATAGGTAAAGGGAAAAAGGCATTTCTTGCCTCCATTGGTCATCACTAATAAAGAAAAAAACAGACATTAACATATCATTAAATTTAGAAATCAGCCATCCGCTCATAAACTTGTTAAATGTACATGATTGATAAAGGGGGAGGATGTAGATAGCTTAGAATATCATATTCCCAATGCTGGATAGATTGTGGGCAAAGATATGGTACAATTGAAAGTTCTAGAGTAGACATTTTTTTAGAGAGGGAGTGATTAAAGGGCGCGCCATAAGCTGATGATGTCATGAGGTCCAAAAATATAATTTTAGCAATTGATTTTAAATGTATTGGCTATAATAATCACTAGCACGTCTAAGAAAAACAAAACAAATATATGTAGGTATGTAGGTATTGATTTTATAGCTAAGTCATCGTTTTTAGGTTAAAATCAAAATGTTTATAAAATCTATTAAAAGCATCCTTTATTTATCAAATTTGACTTATAGAATTATGAAGCCATTAAAATCAATGTTTTAGAAAATGATTTATTTTAAAAATAGACAAGCTATGTATGTCAAATAAACAAATTAGATTTACATATAAGTATATGGTTAATTTTGAATTATTATGAATTTTTACTCGGGGATATTATTGTGTACATTAAAATTAAATAGCAAAAAAGAAAAAACGAAGAAAGTCTTCATATCTATTTGATTGAGATTGATACCAGTCATCTTCAGCCATAAAGTGAATAAGAAGGTACACATTTATTAAATAGTTACATAATAAAATAAAATCGAACAAATCAGTAATAAATAAAAATCAACAATATGGAATGCAACAGCAACAATTAATTGAACAATTGAAGTAAACCGAAATTAGCTAATGTGTTGAGATTTGAAGAGTATTTTTTAATAAGTAAACTTTCAAAATAAAAATCAGAGTTGTTGTTGCAAATAATTTTAAAAGATTCTAAAAAAGGATGATTACATTTGCAAGTGGCATATATTAAAAGATGAGTAAATGCGACCATCCTTAAATCAAAAAATAAAAGTTTTAATTTGTTTCTAAGATTGCATCAGACAATAAATTTCAAGTTTCGAAAAAAATAAACATTTATTTCTGGAATAAATTTTCAGTAAAAAATATTTTTCTAAAAATTGAAACAATTAGAACAGATAACTTGCTTTAAAGGGCCAATATTTCACCTTTTTAGTTCGAAATTTTACAACAAATTTATTGTAAAAAAAGAAAATAGTGAAATCTGCTAAGGGGTATACAGTACTCCTTTATTTATCGGTAAAGGGTTAAAATAATCAATTACAGATAATTAATCAAATGGTCAATAGGACATCTTGATTTGGTTTTTATGATCTAATGTGTTGAGTCTTGCAAATTTCATTGTCAAAAAAGTAAAAGTATATAACAAATTCCATAAATTAATTATCTTTATGCATTCATGAGTATATTAGTATTAAATAATAAAATTTATATACAGACTGACAGCATACAAAAACGGCTCTTGAGCATGCCTATTTACAAGCCCACGGCTAGTTTAGATTAGTTTGAATAAATATTAAACTAAAATGGCTCAACTATTGTTTTATATATAACTGATTATAACTGATTGAGCAATTTTGAAGTAATCAAACCAAAGAGTATACAAATATAGAAATAGAGAAAATCAATATTGATTATCTTACCAATATTGGTTATTATGCTGAACCCAAACGTCAATTGTATATTGATCATTTTTTAGGTTTTACATCGAAAATGATATTCCAATTAATATTTGTATAATGTAAAAGCAGCTACAACCTAACCCATGGTATTCACAGTTCCATGACAAATATAAAAAACGAAGACAGTTTAATAGAATGTAACAATACATAGAGTACCCACTCCGTTTTATTTTATAAATTTGCGTATTGTATAAGAATATCATTGAAGCATTGGACAAGAGTTTCTGCCATCATGATACTGAACATTGGAAGTTGAATAGCCAGTTTTTCAAAGTCGAGATCATCAGAACTTTTCTTTTCCCTGTATCAAACGTTCTAAATTAGCCGCTTATACCAGAATTGACTCCATGGTAGCATACGTCACAAAACTTTCTTGGTGGACATATGACGTGTACATGACGTCATCATATCAATCGCATAATATTCGGCGATAGAGGTCTTCAATGCTGTCGGGATGTATCCCTTTACTTGACCCAATTTCGAATCTGGTGGGAGCACGTTTTGTTTGCGGCAAAGTTGGTTCACCAAAGGATTCGTGATTTTATGTTCCTTCTGATAAAATAAGCAGAAAGCTTCATCTGTTCTCATTTTATCCAGAACTTGTTTGGTCAGATTGGCCATACACTGTCAATCAGTTGCTGATATTTTTTGTTCCTTGTAGGGTTTTCGACAAATTATCGGTATGAGAAAATAGAAAGTGCCCCAAATGCAAACTGAAAAAATACCGAAATGTGTTCATCTGGGTCTGACATCCGATGATGCGGCCTTGAACATCTGCATCCTGCGAATTTTATAAAAGTTCATCTCATGCTATTTTCAGTGATTCGTAGTTGTCCAATATTCGCTTCAGGTAGTCGGCCCAGATAGTCCATCGCGTCTCACTTAGCTTCTGTATTCCACCACTGGAAGGCTCTTCTTCAATTGTTTTGGGCTGTTCGTCCATGAAACACTTTCCAATACTCGCACCACTGGCCGCGGCAATCGGATAAAGACCGCTGAATTCTGATGAATGCGTCTTTTAATTCTGACACTATTCTTTCTGATTTAATACTTGGTATGTTGTAGAAACATAAAAGGTCTTGCGAATTCAATTGTTCATCGATCCAGCGGACACATATTGTCACATATGCTCTTTATTAGAAATGTCGGTATATTCATCCGCAATAATAGAAAATAAATCGTTTCCCATATCAGCAACGACTCATTTTGTTGTGGTTGTCATGACTCAAATACGTATCACAGGATCTCTGAAACCATTGATCAAGAATTTAGTCATCTTTACGTCTTAATTGGACCAAACCGAGGAAGTTTCGATTGCCTATCTGTATCTCCTTGTATGGCGATGCCTTGTTGCGCTAAATATTGTAGTGTTTCAAAAATCCTGAGTACCAAGATAGTGACGATTTGCGGCCATTGTTGTCTTGCATACTTCATTCAAGATTTCCCCAATTATTGCGCTCTTTGTCTGAATTTCTTGTGGACAGCTATTCTGTGGCATTCTGATTTCTGATGTTCCCTGTAAGTTGTATTGCCTTCTTCAAATTGGAAAAGTCCGTCAAATTGGTTGAGATCATAGAAATTGAGTATTTGACTGCACATTTTACACTCTATGAAATCGAAAGTATGTAAATGAAAACGAAGAAAATAAATAACGCATTAAAGCAAATTTGCATAAATAGATGCTTAAGGTCCACTTTTATACCAAAGTGACAGTCAGAGAGGTTAGCCATATAAAATACGGTAGGATACTTACGACCTATAGAATTGTACTTTAAGCAATTTTAATATCCATCTATCAGGGGCGCAACTTTAAAATATGGGGGTGGGCGCAAAAATATTTCACAAAAGTGGGGGAGGGGAGGGCCACCCAGGCTCCGAGTTCCCTGTTGCAGCCAATAAAATACGAAGGCATAAAAAATAACATAAATTATGTTTGTCTATAAATTCGAAACGTGTTTTTTTATTTGTTTTTTTCCAACCACACTCATTTTGATATTATATTGATTATTCCTAAAAATCTTAAAACATACTGCGTGCAATAATTTGGGTTATAAATTATAAATCCATTCTTTTTTTTATCTGAGATTACGTATAGCCATTTTATTTAAAGAAATATTTAATTAATTTCAATAAATATTAAACAAAATTTCTAAGAAAACGTACTTGAAAGGGACTGCTCAACCAATCCCATTACCAATAAAAATGATACAACATGTAAGACTCCCATACTGATGACAAATGCAACTCCAAGTAGCCGTTGCAAGACACTTTATATTACATAAGATTGCGTCAAAATGCTAAAGAACTGCTGTGTAAAATTGACTCCCAAGCGTTTGGTATTTACAAGAAAAAGTAAAAGAAACCAAAATTGCCGACCCTTCTTCAACCAGAAACAAAAAGCAGTGGTACTATTTACTTTTGATGTTGACCTTCAGATTATTGGTTAAAGATTCGTCATACTTAAATATGATTAAATAATTATTGTGTACTGAACATTAAAATGCAAATTATTATTTATAATGGGCATTAACAGAAGAGAATTATAAAAAAAAAACATAATCTTTAGTAGGTTAAAAATAAAGAGAAAGAAACATGGTAATATGCAACAGAAATTCAAGAACTATTTAAAGGAAATTTATTGCTAAAAGCCCAACTAAAACTGTAGTACCTACATATTACAATAAATAGCGGGTCGGAATTACAGATTACTGAAACACGACTCAAACGATTTGCATTAAATTTAGAATTATTGTATTAAGTTTCTCTTCAATTTGTAATGAATTACATACAATTGTCATGGCCCTGAATAAGATAAATAACATAAAATGTTAATTTAGATAGGATAGGCAATCTCAAAAATTCAAATTGAATAAACAAAAAATGATATGAAAAAGCGTTTACGAATTTATGTGGAATAATAAAAGACTTTAAATTTTCTAAGAGCTACCTATTTTAAAAAAAAGTTAAGTTTTCTTTTGTGTCATGTGCATTTTAGAAGTTTGCACAATAATAAAATTTTACTAAAACTTATTAGCATCACAACTCACTTTTTTTTGTATTTACATGCACAGCTATTACTAACACTAACAAAAATATAGAAAAACAATACAAAGATGACATAGTTTCTAAATTTCAATTTGATCAGTGAAAATTGTAACCAAAATTGTTGGCTATTTAAAATAAATTTTACTTCTGATTTTGTTTAAATTTAGTTCATTCGTTATTTTCTGTCAATCAGTACAACCTTTTAAAAATCTTAAACCGATTGGTTGCTAATTCTTGTCATTTACAACAAACAAAAATTGTCAAACGTTACACCAAAAACTTGTAGACAATCAACTTTACCCTACTTTAAATAAACAAAACATTATTTTCGAAAAAAACTGACAAAGTTTATAATTTAGAACACACATGTATGTTACCTTTTATCGGCTGTGTATTTTTTGTACCTTGACGTATGCAGAGCGAAGGGAAGGGTCGCACACTAAACTTTTATAAAAATAGCATACATTTTTTTATTTAATAAAACTTTTCATGAAATCTGAGATAAAATCCTATGCCCAAGGTAGTAAGGGACAAGTTAACTTATTTATAAAATTAAGTACAACATTCTTTCGTGGATTTTATTTTTTTGAATGTAAAGCGTTTCTATCTCTAAAATGTGACAGAATTTATCAAATAATTAAATTTGATATGTAACTCGTTATATTTAATTTTTAATGTTGTCGAAAATCATCAACCCATTATTAAAGAATTTTTGACTAAAATTAGTAGAGATGATCACAGCAACACATGATGGAATTAATATCTCACATTATATTCAAAATATTTCGACTGAATTTTCTACGGATAGAGAGTTGTCGAAAAAGTGATTTGTTGATCAACACTTAATTAAGAAAGTATGAAATTGAGATCCAGCAATTTTAGCACTAGAAAAAAAATTTAAGAATAGCCAATTTTCCGGACTTGGTACATGAAATGGATAATGTTTAAAAAAATACTTTTGAATTTATGTTTCAAAAAAGGTTCAATGTTTGCCTCGTATCACCGCATTGGCTCCTAGCTCACTACCGTTTAATGATTTTAACCTAACTACTTTATCTAAAATGCATCTGTTGAAGTGAACCAGTTGCATACTAAATTTCAGTCAATCCACAAGATCCTATTTGGGTAAGAGAAGAGATTTGATCTACCTTCCTCAACATTAGTAGTCTGTTTTGACAGAGGAATTGTCCATTTTATTCTCATAATAAATAATTATAACTTTTGACATTTTTAAAATTGTTGTCCCTAAAACGGTCGATAATAAAAAACAGTCAAATTTAAAAATGGAAAAACAAACTAACCATTAGTGCAAAATTAGAAATTAAATTAAAGAAAAGTGTAAATGTAAATGGATAGCAAATTTAGCAAAAAAATCGACCTTTATGTAAAATTTACTCAGGATATAGGTACTCTTAGAATACATATAATCGCATTCTGTAATACATATTTTGTATATTTAACTTTCTTTATTGTTTTAAAGTTTGTTGTAGTTACTTAGGTAAACTTGTTCCAACAAATTAAATTATTAAAAACAACATATAGTTTTAAAAATTGGATTTCAAAATTACCTAACAATAGCATAGTGGTAAATTGTGTTAGGCATTAATGCTAATCTATTCAAACAAGCAAACATTTGTGCTATGTTATACCTATTACTATCATATGTATCTATTGTATATCTCCGTTTAGTGTCAAGTAAATACAGACTTCCGCATGACATTCTCATTAAGTGTTTTGGAAACAACATGGTTTCATACAGCGAATCAGTGAATAAATGTCATTACTATTTCTTAAACAGTTGTCAACTTGAACAACTGAAGCCTCATTTGTGCCGCATCTTAACCCTCCGTAGTTGCACCTAAAAATATATATTACGTGGTCACAGGGGTATTACCCCCACCTTAGAATTTCATACTTCCCGTGAATCGATATGGCTGAAATTTGGTACACAGATACCTAGGAAAGGAAAGGTTCATTGGCATTTTAAAAAATCAAATGGGAGGCGATGACATCATCAGGTCCAAAACAATTAAGTTTCTCTGATGACTTCAAATTGGGTGTGTAGTTCAACTAGGACCTAAGTTTAAGTAATACAAATCCAGAAACTTAAAATATTTATTATCGATGTTTCCCACAAAAATTTAATATTTTCGGTTAAAATCAATTTATTGGCTCTAAAATCCAAAGAAAGCAGCCTATTTTGCCGAAAATAAAGTAAAATACAGAACTAAATTTTTATATGACTGATTTTATAGTTCCTGGGATATAAGGGCGGGCCAGCAGTTCAGGGAAGGTCCGCTAAAATTGATTTTTTAATAAAATGTTTAAGACAACTGAATAATCCAAAATGGTTGATAATTGCTTATAATAACTTAAAATCATTTTAATGGTTTTTGATAACCGAAAAAGAATTTTGACACGTTGTTTGGGGCTGGGTCCAAACTCAGTCGATCTCAATTTCAGACTTTGGATAAAGTTAATTAAGATATCATTACTTTGTACACTTAATAAAATATCAGATAAGAAGTAGACTAAATTTAAAGATACTCTAATGAACTATTCTCAATTTATGAGTAAATCATATTTCTATTTTTTCCAGGGTCCTCGAAAAAAAAAACCCTTTAATTTTTTTGCTAAACCTAATTTGAAGTGTTCTCTTTCGTAAGCGAAAGAAGCTTTGTATCTAGATTTTGTTCTGGGGTACAATTGATCCCAAAAATCAAAAGCCAGATTAGTAAAAAAAGAATATAAAAATAAAACGAACAAAATGGTGCTTTAACTTTGACCGTTTTCAAAAATGTCTGACACATACTAAAAACAGTATACAAAATGTTTTAATAAAATGACAATTAATACAACAAAGTTGTTTGACACACACACACTGATGACAAAAATCATTGTCAATAATACCTTGGGTCCAAAGCATTGTTTTCTGTTCATTTAGCATCAATCACTATTTGATAAACAATTTAAATTTAATCAAATGACCATTTTTGGTAAAAATAGATAAAAACTTGTATAATGTTGACTGAGGGTGTTAGATATCACTAAAATTGCCGTTAATGGGCAATAACCGTTACCGTTAGATATCAATTTAACTTTAAAAATGGATGCCAAATGATTTGGTTGAATGTCAAATAAAACTTATATAACTGTCTGCATAAGATAATGATTTTGTTTTACCAAATTATTGACAAAATGCAAAATGGTTCTGTATGAATAGTGTAGTTACGACTTTGAAGTGATATCGGAATTGTGTCTAGTTGCCTTAAGTCTTAGATACTGGATTCTCAATAATTGTATGGTAGGAACCAGTTTCATGGATGCGTAAATGCTCTACACTTTTTGCCGGCTTTCCAAAGCCTCATGCAATACTCTTATTTGTAACTACACATTATTTTTGGAATTGAAAAAATAAAGGGAGTAAGTACCGTTAATCATTGTGTTTTTTGCTTTATTTTTCCTATTATAAATTTATTGCCAAACTGTGTTTTAGTTTCTGCATATGTAGATAATAAGTTTGCTTTCTCATTCTACGGTCACGAGCCAGCGTTGTCATCTCTGTCAAGTTTATTGATGAGTATTTCTTGATTGTTTCCATCCGAGTAATTGACGGTCTTCCTTGCCTTCTTGTTCCTGTGTATCTTAATAACAAAATGTATTTCTGTTGACATTGACATCCATCCTTCCCAACAATATGACCAAAGTATCGTAGACTTGAAGAACAATGCGAGCCTTCAAGGTTTTAACACATTTGATTTGATTGGCAACGACGATCTATCCGACGATCTATCCAAGTCACCTTCAATAATTTCTTCCAACACCATATCTCAATTAATAAAAATTTCCATGAGCTGCAAATATAAAATAAAATTAAATGAATACAATATTTGAAATTAAATGGATCATAGTATTTAACATTATTATCTAACACAGACTTTTAATAATCTAAATCCAAAATTCAATAATTTTGGGAAAAATCACTAAAATCGCACTGATATCTAAAACAAACATTGTACCATACTCAAAATAAAGATTTATCTAGAATTGGGAAGGCATAAAAACTAGTGTCTTAAAAATTGGATGCTTCAATGTATGGTAACTATACTAACATTTTACATTTATGTTATAATAATAACAATAATAAACACTACTTTTTAACACTAGAAGCACAGTAATGTTGATTTTGACATCAATACATTTATATTTGATTCTATTTTCTGTGGAGTATCTCGAAAATTATTCATTTTAGTCATAGACAATGTCATTATATTTTCATTGTTTTCCATCCAGCTTGTGCCCGGAAATTTGAAGTTATACCTAGACGGGCGATGATGTCGATATCACCTATTAATTTATAGAATATCCATCAGATTCTTCATTTTTATACAGAAAGAAACAGTATGTCTCTTCTCCCCTACCCTCTCCACTAAGACCTGTCTTCTTTTGCCACAGGTCTGACCCTTCCCCCCGGCCCCCCCCCCCCCCCAAGCCTGAGAGAGGAGGCAGGACTAAGGGGAGGGGCAGTCCTGTGGGGAGAGGGCAGGCCTGGGGTGACAAGAGACAGGTCTATGGGGGAGAGGGCAGGCATGGAAGACAAAATATAGACCTAGGGTATAGGGCAAGCCTGGGGGACAGGAGATAGTTCTGGATGATTGGCCAGGCCTGTGGAGGGGAGACAGGAAAAAGACTTGAGGAACAGGAAAACAATTTGAGGGATGAGGCAGGCCTTGGGGAAATAGTTGACAGACCTGAGGTAACAGGAGGCAGGACTAGGGAACGAAAATAAATACAATACTTTTTATAAATAAAAAACGTTAGGTAGTTTCTTTCTGTTGGGATTGTAGCTTCAAAGAACCTCTCAGAACTACTCTGGGCCAATATTGCTCCTTCCAGTGTCTTACAAAATTTTATCAACCCAATATAATACTAACAGAAAGATAGAAAATTCTGTTTAAATATAAATATGATATATTGAACTGATTGATGCCATATTATGGTCTCAAAGACCTGCCAGTAACTCTCAAAACCATTCTGGGTCACTTTGGATCTGATCTAGTACTCTAAGTAAACATTATTTTCAGTCAAACATTGTTGTCAAAGATGGAAATTAGCTGTATACATATCTACAACTTTTAATATACATTTATATGAAGAAAAATGTTTCCTTTTATGTCTAAAATCCAGTAGACTCTTCTATAAGCGCTTTTCAAAAACTTCCTAATTTCGGGTTACTAGCTCCCACTGTTCCGATATGGGAACTTCAGTTAGAAATGCTTCTATAATGTCAAGTTATTTTGAAGTTTAATATAATTATTCCACAGAGAAAATTGGCAGTAACTCCATTCAGTGTACCTAACAATTCCTTGGTGATGCAATGTCGAAATCGACATCATTGCCGTTTTAAGGAGGAAAAATATCTATCGTTCTAGTGTTAAAATCGTCATAATATGTTTGGACCCACATTGGATTTTAGCAGACTTTGTATATGTTACTCTAGATTATCAATCCTATCAATGGTAAAAGTTTCAGATTGGCATTTTTGGTTTCGAATAAAGCATATAAATAACCTATTTCAGGGGCGGATACAGCCTTTTGTTGAGGGGTGATAGTTCATTAGAAGTCTTTTAAATTTAGCATATTTTTCTCTGATATGTCATTAGTAAGCCAAGTAAAAATAGATTCATCCAGAGTCTGGACCTGAGCTTGGTTGACGTGTGGTGTTTTATTCTTCTTAAACATAGGTTGATTTTGGGGGGCAGAAAGAGTGTTACCTACTGATATAACAGTTAGTTAATTTAAATTTAAAAAGTAGGTAGAAGGTGTGAATTTCATTATTTAAATAAAAAATAAAATAAAAAAATAAATTAGGTATTTACAATGAAAACTAAAATTGTTTTTATTTCAATCTTTGTCAATATCCATCACTGCTCCCGAAAATACTTCTGAGTGAATTATTTGAATTAATTGAAAACATATTCGTAGGCACAGAACGAAGCTTGAAATTATCTGACGAAATTCCCAGTTATCTGATTTGTCTACTTGAGAAATTATCAATAAAAATTCAAATATATAATACGTGGACGAAATTGCAGTGAGAATGTAGCTTATTCGTTTATAAAACATTATCCAAATTTCTCCGGTTTGCTTATCTAAAAAGTAGTGATTACAAATTTCTAACTTTTGTGCAGCCCATCGTCCAAAAATCCATGATAAAATGGTCAGAACAATATCTAACAAGTAGAAAAAGGATCTGAATTTTGGCAGATATATATTAATGTAAATGGAATATAATGTTGATATTGTTACAATTGGAATTAAAAATAGTGTTCCGTTTTTGAGAATTTGTATTTTGAATTCCAATAATTTTTGTTGAATGTATTGGTACTTAGACGTCCTGTTGGTATAAGGAGCGTTGTTGTTATAAAATTTATCAAATCTAATCATTTTGAGAGGGGTTCAATACTTCACTATGTACGACGCTGTAAGTTGACAGTGACGAAATACTATCTATACTTCTCTATATATTTTTGAAATTTATATCTCTAGATTGCTCTATGTCTCTATATGAAACTACATAGATCATTGGTAAGCTCAGTCCCCCAATGAAATATGAAATGCTTCTGAAAACTTCTCCATAGAAAAATATCTTCAGAGCCAAGAAGAGCACTGAATCAGGCAAGCCTATGATTAACCAAAATGGGCAACAAGTGTGTTACCTCAAACCAAAAAAGAAAAGAAATAAAAAAACGTTAGCATCAATTATTTTACTTATAATCAAACCAAAAAAGAAAAGAAATAAAAAAACGTTAGCATCAATTATTTTACTTATAATAAAATCAATAAATGCTAACAAATATTTTAACTATTTTGATGTTAATGTTGTTAGGAAAATATTTGTTAGCATTTA
>JAUYWI010092220.1:0-12175 GCA_034780595.1 Parotoplana pacifica | reverse complement strand
TATCACAATTATATTCAATCAATGTGATGGCCCTGAAGAGGGATGGTTATTGCATTCTCATAGGGTAGGTAGGGGATGGAGTGAGAGGTGTGATGATAGCAGGTGCTCCCACCGTGGCTCACCAGGACTGCTCAAAGTCATGGGTGCATACTGATTAGATCAATAGGAAGGCGTTCCCATTCTGCTATGATCATATCCTCCAATTGATGCAGATTAGTAGTGTAAAATGCTTTTAATAAGGGCATGGACAAAGTTTGGCCCTACTTCAATTCAATGATTTTTAATCTGACCTACCCAGTTGTGTATTTCCCAGAATATGAATTTATCATTTGATTGATCAACTTCTTGAACAGGGAATTACATGATAATCATTATGGAAATGGCTCATTAGGTGATATTCCAGAACAACACATGAGTGTTTCTAAATCATATATTTTACATTACAATAATTCACATAAGTGTGGATCATGCACTCCAGTGTCATTTAAAATTAGGATAGTATTCAATTACAACCTTTGAATGTTGAACTGCATTTGATCAACATTTAACTGGTCCTTGAAGCGGTGTCGCATAGGTAAATATGTAAATGTCTTATTTATCAACTTCTATGAAAGTTTTGGCTAGTTCGAGAGTAGTTTTGGCTAGGTCGAGCACATGTTGTTTATAATTTGGGTAGGTCAGATTAAAAATCACTGAATTGAAGTTAGGCGAAACTTTGTCCATGCCCTTATTAAAAGCGTTTTACATGTGGTGTTATTTTCAAATTTCTGTTGGCTAGTTCGAGGTTAAATTTGGTTAATTAGAGCACTTATAAGTAATGTTTTGGGTAGGTCGCGTTTCTAGAGTTAGATTTAGTAAAATTAGTAATTTTTTGGCTAGGTCGCATTTTACAAATTATATATATAGTGACTATTTTTGCCATTTCAGACTTTTTCTGTACCAAGCAAGAATAAGATTATCATAGTTTGTCTATATTGACAGGTCAATATGTGTGTATGTATAATTTTTATTGAGTAATATAACTGATCATTCAGTACCTAAATATTTTTGAAATATGCTCCTTATTTATTATACATATTTGCTTATTCTACTGTACTTTGTTTGTTATTTGTTTGTAATTTTAGTGAGTAGGTACATGCTTGGAAATTAAAACCTAATAAATATGTACATATTTACACTATCCATTTATATATTTATTCTGCATAAATAATTTTAATGGAGATTTTTGGAAGTTAAGAATTAATTTGGACTTTCTATGTACAAAAACAGAAATTTGGCTATATCAACAGGTTTCCTCTGGTTCCTTGGAGTGTCAATATAAGCAAATTCTACTGTATATGGAATCATAGTCCTAAACTATGTAAAATGGTATGCCAATCTTAGCAAATTTCTTAGTCCTATGTTAGCATTAGAAAATAATAAATAAAAATGGTACTACAGACACAGTACAGGGCTGGGAAAAAAACTATAACACCTGCAGAAATTGCATTTTTCATAAATATTTTTCTTTAATAATTTGTTGTTGTTGTATATATGAATATATACATTATTAGTGAATGTTTACCAAGACATCCATTCCAGTAAAAATTAATTTTGTCCTGAACACTTACTGTGTACCAGATCCCTGGTCATGTAACTCCAATCAAAATTATTGTAACTTTTTTAGCTAATAAAAAAATATGTAAATTAAATTAAATAAGGAAAAATTAAATTCATTTCAATAAAGTATATAAAAATACTGATATATATTTAAATATCTAAACCATACATTAATTATATATTTCGAATGAAAAACCGTATTGTAGAGCTCGTTTTTTTAAATTTTGTACAAATAAAATACACATATACCTTAAGAGTGTAGACTTCAAAATTCTTTGTCAATGGGTCAAAGCATTAACGACTCTTTTTGCTATGATTGGTTTCCATCATTGGGAGCCTACCCGTTGGGGTCAGAATAATAATAACAAAAAGAAACAATATTACAAAAGTCAATTTATATTACAAAATAATATGATTCAGAACTTTTGTGCACAAAATTGTAAATAAAATGTCTGTGTATGTGGCATATAATAAGATTTTGATAAGATAATCTTCTTTATAGTACCTCTTTGGGAATAAATTTGATAATGTTGGTATTAATAGGATGGTATAGATTTTTAAATCCTTTAGTCATTTTGCATTCAATGATAATATGTTCAGAATTACATTTAAGACAAAATCTCTATTTTTATGTTTTCACCATGTGAAATTTTGCTATTAATTTCTTTTTTCCATTCATTTTCTTTAATTTGATTTATATTTATTAATTTCTTCTAATTCTTGAATAGAAATATTAATTCGATTGTGATACTCCTTACATAGCTGATTTTTATTCATTCACTCTTTTTAATCCAAATTTTTAAGTTATTAGTATTACTATGGTTACGGTGCAAAAAACTCAATTTCCATTTACCTAAAATGGTTGCTAGAATATCCTAATAAATAACGCAAAATAATTTTACAAGCTTGTATTTTAAGATAAAACTGTAAGCATAAAGCTTAGTGGTATCCCAGTGGTACAGGCTAAGAGGAATTCACATCAAAAATGCGAATGGAGTAGAGGTTGAAAATGTCTAGGACTTTTAACCTGAATTCAACCCTAATATGTATATCCAAAAATTAAGGAATACCGTGAATTTTTATTTGACCTTATTGAGAAAACAAAATCATATAAAGGTAGGACCTTGACAATTTTGTCTACCATTATAACTTTCAAAATTTAAATTCACTGTAATCCTTTGTCTGTTATTTTAAAATAAAGTGGAATGCAAAAAATATTTTTTGCAATTAAGCCTATTTTTCCTTTTAATGAATGTCTTTCGATTAAACTTAGTATAGATAAGTTGGTCAACCTAAGAATCAGTTTAAACAATTACAGACTAAATTATACAAAGCAAATATACATTTGGCCACTGTCATGTTTTAGAGAATTTACGCGTAGCCTCTACTTCTACACCTGTGGTCCCATTAGATGGGATCGGCGACCTGAATTCTCCAATGACCCGTTTCTGTGCACTTGCTTCACTGAGTCTTCGATCTTGCAGGTCTTTCTCCATTTTATACTAGGTCTGCTTCTACATCTTGTTCCTTCTACCACATTATTCAGTACCTTCTTCACAAGGTTAATCTCGTCATTTCACTAAAATATTTCTAACATTCTAATTTCCTCATTCTGAATTCTCATTACAGTCGTCTCCAGGATCTTCTCCTCCCTCCCTATTCTCTAGCATTCGTAATCTCTAAATGGCAGAATTCTTAGTAAAGCCAGATGTTCAACTAGGGGTCAATCCCATCACAATGACCTAATAAACGGTAGCCAGTTTGTTTGAACAGTTATAACCATGTAAAACCGTTACTTTGTCTACCCTTAAATATCTGGCAAAGGCAAACTGATATCATTAAAACATGACTAAAATGCATAATATTTTAAAAGAACATTTGATAATATCAATTTGGGATTACGAAACTTAACTGACAGGTCTTCCAGTCCCCAAGAAGTTCTTGCTTGTTTAGAAAATTAGTAATATATTTAACTGTAACATCATAAAAATAAAATCTACAATTTAAAGTAATGATGTAATAAATCAGCACAAATATTGTTTAGAAAAATTTAATACCATATAATTAATAATGAGTTGTATTTTTGATTTTACAGAAAAAAGATTTAGTGTACCTATTATTTGCACAAAAGATATGTACATAATTGTTAATAGATTTTGAGCACTATTTCATCCAAAATCACCCACGCAATAATCAAAAGTGCACACGCATGAAAATCATAGAATTAACATAAAAATGTACACTCAATGGGCACCACACTTTCTACATATGTTAAATCTATTAACAATACACTATTGTACTCAACATTCATCCAACATCGTCCGCAGTCGTAGAGTTCTGTTGTTGGATTTGTTTTTGTACAACAATTCTATATTGCGTTTATCACAGAAATATATACGTTCCATATATAAAGCATTTATATGAATCATAATAATTTACATATACAAGTCAATTATATTCCTAAAACTACACAATTTTATGGATAACAATGGTTGCTAGGGTCGGCAATAGTGCATAGCAACAAAGATTTTTAATCTTCCGACAAACCTTACTTTTTAACCGTATTTATGTATACGGATTTACAAAATCTGCAGAATTCCGCGATTCCAAGGAAAAACACTCATCTCTGTAAATATGAGGCATCCTATTTTCTAACACATTTTAGCAAGATAGGATTTAAGAACCATTTAAGTAATTTTAGCCAAAAATACACTTTTACGTTGCTATAAAAATCTAAATTAATATTTTTTAAAAAATCAAGAATTGTATTACTTGATTCCTAGTGATCTACAGACAATTTGATGTTTAATTTTTGGTCTTGATGACGTCTTCGGTCCTTATCGATTTCTTTCAAAGTAGCTGTGCACCAAATTTCAGCCCAATCGGGGAGGGGGTACCCTTCGGCCAGCCGTATAAAAGACACTCGGTCAATGGACAATTAAAACTGTAGGAACACAGATGAGAATTTAATAGAACGAAATTTTTAAAAACGCTTCTAAAATCAAAATTATCCAAAGGCTCAATTTTCATGGCCAGTGCATTTAAAAATGTCTATTATCGGGCAAAAACTTTGGTAATACAATAATAATAGGAATTCTTTGATTGTGACTGTTGCTAGACAGCTTTATGTTCCTAGTAAGTTGCTAGATAAAACTACGTATATAGAGGTTGGGCCAGAAAGAACTTGAATAAAAATAAGTCAACTGCCATTGACAACCAACCCTCTAAGACGTCTAAATTATGTAATCATACTAATCACTAATGTTTGGGTGAGTGGACACGCAATAAATGGTATGTCAAGGTACAATAATTAGTATCATTGTTTATATGATTATAAACTGAACTGTCAATCAATAAGTGGAGCATGCCATGTATAACAAGTTTCGTAGACAACCAACAGTTTTTTTTAATTGAGCAGTTCAGTTTTAATAATACGCCGTGCCGTGTCTCTGGTAGTGACGTCACACAATTCTGTTCTACCTAATTTTATTTTGATTAGAAAAATCAACTTTGACTGTAATTAATTCATGCACTCGCACAGTACAGTAGAGTATTCACGTCAATATAATAAACCGGAAGTTTGGTTAACCATACATGTTTCTTTAAAAAAAATAAAAAACACAAACAGACAAGACCAAATTGGTTAGTTAAATAAAAAAGGTTTTTTTTATCAGTAGTGACAACCAAATAAACTACTTCGATATAAATCTGAGGGCTAGTAAAATGCTAAGCTGAAAAACAACAACCTTATTTAACATATTGTATAATCCTGCATAGGTGCATAATACTGCTATGCTTTAAATTTAGAATTATCCAAAAACTAGAACCATAATGTGACATTCGACTGGCTATCAGGAGAAAATAATTCTACCTAAATGAAGTCCAGTTATATAATATAAAAAACAAACAGTTTGAATTTAAAATAAACACTTTGTTGTTTGAAAATATTCGTCTGTCTCTATTGATAGAATGAGGCCTATTCCATTTATAACCAAGAAGCGTGAAAATATTAAAGAAAACGAGTACAAAATAAAAGAAACAGAAACCACAAATTTCCTATGGATGTCATAATACTGCTGCCAACATATAAAATATATTGATTAACAAAAAAATAAACTTCCAAACAAACCACGAAATGTTATCGGTAATTAAAATTAAACAAAATCACAAAGGAAAACAGCAGCTAGATGAAGTTCAATAGCGATAGAAATCAATTTAGCACATAATGAATAATTCAACAGAAACCCCCAAAAGTATTAAACTCGAATTTTCCTAATAATGTCATTAACTGACCAACTTAGTACATCTACAGAGATGAACCGATTTTGAATCTATTTTCTGGAACAACATTAATTCCCACTTCTTAAGTGGATGGCTTAAATTAATAATTATTAGATGATAAGCTTACTACAAAAACCATGTGGCTCCCTACTTGTGTCTGTATACACACCAAAAAGTGTACGGTTGGAGAAAATAGGTGACAGTCTATTAATTGTAAATTATGCCTTAGTTTTAATACTCATAAATAGCAGTACGTACAATTGGCATAGAGAGGATGATTCGAACATAAGGACAGCACATCTACTTCTTTTTGAACTACCCTGAACACAATCGGTCGCATGGATCACGAATAAAATCACGAAAACCTAATACAAGTCTCTCATTAGCTGGGAGCCTATTTTCTCAAGTTCAAAATAATATTAAGAAATCACATCTCACAAAGTAATGAATACTTTTAAAATAGAAACACTTGACACAGCACGCTGATAAAAATAAATACCACTGGAGCAGAGATACAATTGTAATGCAACATGGCATATGTTACATAGTACACTGGGGATAGACAAAAAGAAACAGCCGTTATAATTTCTATTTACAAAACGAAATAAATGAGTAATAAAAATACAAAAAAAGATGAACAAACAAAAAAGGTGCAGATATGTACAGATATCCACAGAGATAAATAGTTATATGCAGTGCATTAATGGCATAGGGAACCTAGTGGAATAATCACATTCTATCAAAACTTAATTAAGACCACAAAAATAATTTACAAGTTATTGGCATCTCAATAAGATCAAGTTCTGTACAGAAAATTAACAACAGGTGTCACATATTCGTGTTCTGGGATACATTTTTTAAAATTGGCAATGTTAAAAATAACAATGTCTATGAAATATTAAACTAAACAAACAGTATCTACGGGAGGCAAGTATTAAAGAAAACAAACAATTTAGATTAAAAAACTGGTACCTAGATAAATACATTTATTAATCCAAAACACAGAGACAAATCCGATCATTGTATTCTTTTCAAAAAATGCTGAGTTCAAACTTAAAATCAGAAGCAAAATTAGCATGTGAGCGTTGTTATAATACCTGGCTGGCAGCACTTTGACTGCCATAGATCACAGCTCCCACTAAGTTAGTTGTGCCGGCAATGATAAAAACTGGAAACCATCTGCCGTGGGACTGAGTTACCAACTCGGCTGTCAGAGGACCACAAAGAATCCCGGGAATCGTGGCCTGCAAACAAAATATTCGACTTATGTACATGCTATAAGTAATGATATAATTTGCCAAGTCTATCACAACGGATGTATAAAGATCCATAAGTGTACTCACCAAGGTATTACTAACAGCGAAGGTGATTCCAGAATGATGTGGTGCCACTTCCGCATGGTTGCTGAGGTGACCAGCTGAATTGCATGCTGAGAGACCCATAGATATCGAAATTAGTCTGAAAAAAGGATTACAAACTGAGAATTTCGAAATTCTAAAAATATGTAGGTACAACTACTAACCATTAATGTCGGTTTTTATCAACTTTGTATACGGCTGACAAGCTACCCGGCTCCAGCAAAATAATTTATTCCATATCATATGATCACATATTTGATTTTAGTCAAATTCCTAAACAAGTTTTAATGAGAAGTGGTTCCCAATTGTCTGAAAGCCCACAACTGAACTTACATAACAGCCACGGCGATGTTGTTGGCTGCGGAGAAAAGAAGAATGAGAACTCCGGGCCCAACAAGCCCAATATACGTCATCAGTCGGCGTACGGACAAAACGCTCCAGCGCTCTCGGATAAGGCGATCTGCAAAATGGCCCGCGCCTAGACACAAAATAGAAGCAAATTAAATACCTATCAAAAGTACTGCAAGACGCGGGATTTTTTTCCCATAGAAAATATAACAGCGCTTTTTATTAGTTTTTCTACTAACTGAAATCCACACAACTTATTGAAATGTATATCAACTTTCTGTGGTTTATCCTATGATCCACTTATTACACCCAATTGGTAGGGAAAACATAGAATACAGAAGGCAACAACGTAACTAATGGAAGAGCGCAGGTGTGCTATATAAGATACAAACTATTAAGCTTAGTTAGGAAGGTATATAAAATACATCGATAAGAATCTAAATTAGGCATACATCCAGTAAACTCCATATTTGTTGTATATTGAAAAAAAATAATATGCAGCTTAAATCACCATGTCATACATAGTAATAGTGGAAATTTAAAAAAAAATCTATAAACATATTATACGAGGTGACACTCATTAACAACATGAGGCATCTCTAAGTTGGTCTAAATTGTTCTCTTGGAAAAAATAAATAAGTAGTATCTCAAGCTACCGTGAGACGAGTTTATTTTATATAGAAAACATAGACATTTAAATAGCGTATGAATTCTTAACTACTTTTCTAATGCTCCTTTTAAGTTTTAGCTATAAAAAACTGTTTGATCAATAGAATTTTCGCTATTTCTTCTTTTCCATTCTGACTATTCTTTTTAATTTTCTGAAAACTTATGGATACCGTCTCAATGTAATGTCCAAAATTGTGAATAAATTTCTTCATTTTGAGTTAATCTCAAAGTCCTCCAATGTAATTAATGTTGACTGGTCTTCCCAATTTTGGTAAGCTTCTGATTATTTAAAAAAAGAGAAAAATATTATTTCAATTAATTTTATCTTTAAAAGTTGTAAATTGGATGGTTGTTTTCTTTTGAAAGATAACACACACAGTCTACTTAGGTCTGGTCTCGTTTATATTTTAAGTGTCCCAATGATGGAGACATTTCTTACATTGGTAAGACTTCCAGATACCTTGTAACTAGGGTTAAAGCTATGTCCCTTCTCTCTTTGTCATTTTCTTTCTTGTAATTGTAAAAATAGTATTTATAATCATTTCAAAGTGTTATCTTTTGGTACGAGTACCAGTGATTTCGATGTAAAAGTTAGAAAATGTCTCAGGGGTCTGAATTCACTGTAAAAGTGTTTAATTAATTAATATTTCATGTTTATTTTGTTTATCTCATCGCAGTATTTTTAATTCATTGCTCTGACAAAAGTTTGCTGTTTTTATCTCGATATTTTAATTTTTATTAAATCATCGACAATATCGAAGCTTAATAAATAATTCTACAAACAATTATCAGTCTTACGTTATAATTTTATCAATGTTACCAAAAATTGATGGCAGTGTACAAGCATTCCTTGTATATTAGTGCCAAGTTCCAAACAAATTAATCAAACGCTTTCAAGGGCACACGGGCGGCACTATTCATTCATTGCTGCTGCCCGTCCCCCGATTGGATTTAATATAAAAATGTTGGCCACCACTCACCAATGCCCACTATTGAGTTCATTACGTAGGGCAGTGCTGTGTACATGATCTCATTTTTATCAGCACCCAAGTAACGAGAAAGGTAGGTGGGTAACCACTGCATTATGATGTAGTTCGACCAGTTCATGCTAAAGTGCGCCAGATAGATGGCCCACAGCGGCCAGTGTGTGAGAAATTCCATCCACCTCGTGTTGTGATTGTTCACCTAGAGTGAGTAAATACCAAACATGGCAAAATTGTATTATATGTAGATCAATTTTCGAAACCATTGGGGTGCTTTCCCCCCAAATTGGCTAAACAATATGCTCCTTCTCCACCCTACCATTGTTTTCAATGATTAAAAAACACATTTTACCTTGGGTGGTTGCACAAACTGTTCCTCCTGCTCTCCGTCCGGGGAAGCCGAGCGCACCTCACGGTACAACAGGATCCAGAAAAACGCCCATAGAAAGCCCAGAAATCCAAAGAAATAGAAGGGCGCTGACCAATGCAGGTGGGGGCACACAAGAGCTGACACGGTTTGGCCCACTGAGCCTAGAGCTACCAGATAGCCAAACGCTCGACTCCGCTCTTCCTGAGGAACCGTGTGAGCAAATATATGAAAGATAGTTGGCAGACCTGAAATGATACTATTACTGTCATCAAAAATTACAAACCAAAAGTTTCATAAAGAAAAGCTAGCAGAACAAATTACCTAATAAATAATGGGTACATTATGGTTTTACAACAGTGGTCTATAAATTAAGCATACATAAACTGATTAAGTAACAAACGGATTAAGTAAACATTTCTACCTTTGACAAATATGTATTATTTGTACAACTAGTACATGCAAATGGCAGTCAAATTGTTATTTTAATATGAATGCTCTTTCGATCATTTTTTTTATAATCAAAATCTTATATTAGTATTTTACAATGAATAAAATTGTAAAATTGTAAGATATTGACTAGACATGTCCTATTTGATTAACAAAAACCATTGAAATTGTGTTGCTATTTTGAAGTGTCGGTTCTATCAATACAACTAATGATAACTGTTTGGTCATAATTTAGTTTGATTTGACTATGATAAACTAAATTACAGAGTACATTGTGATTAATCAATACTGTACCAACTAAATGCATTTTAACATAACTTAACTAACGCATACAAACTTATTATTTATCAACATCGAACACTAACCTAATCCTTCGCCAACGCCCAGAATAACCCGAAATAAGATCATCATGTAGAAGGATCTGGCAAACAATGGCGTGAGGAAAGTTGATAAAGACCAAAGGAACACGGAAAGGGTGAGGATTAATTTGCCGCCATATCGCTTTGCGGCACTGCCACCAATTATCTAGAAATATAAATTCATATAATCAATCAATTGCCTACAACAAATCTTTTTTGTTAAATAGTCAATTTGCTTAATACAGGCGCTACCCTCAATGGAATAGTTTGTTTTATTTGGACTGATTACTAAGTATGTATGTTATACTATCTGTCGTCTTCTAAATAGTTTTCCAAGTTGCTATTCCTCGCACAATCGAAGCATGCAAATCTTTTATTTTCCGTTGTTATTGACAAAATAGTTGATCTTCGTTAAAACACGATCTTCTACTACATATTCAAAAGACTCTTGTAGGTAAACATTTCCATGTACATATGATATGAACATACCAGCTTTCATAAACTCATCAACAAACTTTGATTCTTTCAATAGTTATTCTCACTTTACAATTTTAATTTAAATAATAAAAACAGCGGAATTCTTTAAGAGTGTAAAAATTAAAGAAATATAAGCACCATATATATTAATTTATATAAGTTATACCTATCTATAATTTAATATCTATGATAGATACTCTATTTATCTTGTTTTCTGCCTTGAAGAAGGTCCATGTCTATGGATTCTACTTTCTCCACTGTTCCTTAAGATCTGAATATGACATACTTACAAGATCCGTTAATATGTTATTCCTTGGTTTGTATTGGCTTCTTTTTCATAGAATGACTGTTCTCAGTAGGTTATCTCTTCTCAATATTTGACCTATCCAATTTTTCTTACGCTTGGAAATTGTATTTAGTGGGTTCTTTCGTACATTGATATCCATTGACTTCTTCATTTATAATCTTGTCTGTATTCTTCTCCATACCCACATTTAAAATGCTTCGATTTTCTTCTTAATGTTTTCATGTCGTGTCCATTTAGAAGTATGCTCCAGATTAGTATCTTCATTATTTTCTTTCTTTCTCCTTCCAGACTCTTGGTTAGATGTTCTCTTCTTTTGTAAATGCTGTATTTGCCACTGCCATTCTAGTTCGAATTTATTCTTAACATCTTCCGTCTGATAAAACATTTGAATTTCTTAACTTGTTCTACTTGTTGGCCATTCATATGATGTTGACTAGGTCGTTTCCTATTCTTGATATTCTCATTACCTTAATGTTGATCCCCATATTGACTTTTTAGCTTTATCAATGAGTTCATTTATGAGTTGCTGTAGTCCTTGTTCAGTGTCTGCTAGTGTCCATTGATCATCCGCAAATGATACTTCTTGTATTAACTCGTCACCTATTTTTATGCTCTCAAAAATATAAAGTTAATTAGATATTTCGCCAAAGGCTTTATCAATATACATATTTAACAATGAATAAATTTAAATATTAAGTCGACAATTCAAAAAGTTATAGGTAGGCAAGACATAGATCAAGAAAAAACAAACAAATAAACACAAAGTAATAGAAAGTGATTACTGAGTAAAATTAACATTAATTGATGGGTTAAATTGTTTTATGAAAGTTTACTCAGTGGCTTTCCTTTGAAGAGAATCACTAAACCCTAATGAAAGAATTCTAAAGGAAATGCTGTCTAAAGTGATAGGTGAGTTATGAATGGTGAAAATCAAGGCTGCAAGGTTGAGAAAAGTCCAATGGGTTTCACCTATGTAT
>JAUYWI010092209.1:0-12175 GCA_034780595.1 Parotoplana pacifica | reverse complement strand
TCAGATGTTTTGAAGCAGAATAATAACATTTTTACAGTATTTTTTGTTTGTAGACATGTCTATCTTTTCCCTTATTTCTTTGAACAAGTATTTTGGATATTGCATAAACCTGTTCTGCCTTGAAACACATTTTACATTTTAGAAAAATCGAAAAATAATTGAAAATAATTAGTTTTTTTTCAATTTGCGTCAATATTCGCTCTCCGCGGTTAAACAGTTTTTTCAAATAATATTTTTTCTAGCTGACCGAATGCAACAATTTTATAGTATAATAGCATACAAATAAAAGTAATGAAAGTCATGAAATTTCAGAAAAAAATATTCAGCCAATTCTTTTTTAAAAATGTTTGAAAATTTTAAAAGCGAATATATTCGCTCCCCGCGCTTCTAGTGTTAAGCGCCTATAAGCGTCTAATACACCCTAGCAACCGCCTAAAACGAGGAATATGATTAGTTTACAAAAAAATGACCTGATAAAGTTAGATACTGATTGCAACAGGAAGAGAGATATTAAAAAGTTACAAAATAGACTAAATAAATTGGTAACCTTTGATAATAATTTATAATGCATAATAATTTTTATAGAAAATGTGAATAGCTTGCTATAATCTAAAAATGGATTTTGTATACAATACGTTATCTATTTGGTTAAAATATGAATAATACAAGAATAATTAGAATAAAATTGGCCCAAAGAATGGTTAGCTCTCCAAATAAATGAAATTAAATACGTTTAGCAATGGTTTTTAGGTTGGTATTGCTCTAACTAGATATTATTTTTAAAAATTAAGAATTTACGTAGGTACATAAATAAAAAAACTATTTTTAGAGATTTTAGAGCTAACAATAGCAACAAAACAAAAGTTTCTATATATCTCTGCTGAAAGTAGTAGCTAAACTTTTTCTAACAATCTTTGATTTCTTAAACTACATGTACATTTCGACTTTGTTAGCCCATTTACTTATTATTTAATAGGCGTTAACTATAGTTTTTTGATGGTACGTATGTCTCTAACCATACCAACATAAAAACCATAGTTAACCGTATTAATTTGATTTATTTTAAGTATTTTTGACATTTGTTTTGGCAGAGCTATCCAACAATTTGTCCATTTTGGGCCTATTTTATACAAAATGGTAGAGGCTGATCTTTCATTCTTTTCCACTTAACATAGCTACTGTTATCATATCCCTTACGCATTTAATGTGAGGGTAATGCAGCGAAGCATGGCAGAGTTTAATTTCACTAGTCCGATAAGAGAACTAGCAAACTTAAAGCCATTTAAAGCAAATTTTAGAAAACATAATAGCTGTGACTCCAAAAATGTGCTCAATTAGATATTTTTTCAGTTCTATACATTATGGATCGAGACGCGATATTGATGCTGTTTTTTATATTTTCATTTACACATAAAATTATTATTATAAGCAAAACATAGTATTTTTTCAGTTAATAATATATAAACTAATCACGCCTAGCTTGGATATAAAATGTGTTTTTGACGATTTGTTTATATTTTTCTATCAAAAATATCCAATAGTATCCAATATTTGCGCCTTTTTGTAGACGTAACTTATTTTCATGATTTTTGGGTGAGAAATATATTTCAAAAACAATCTATATTGAATAAAAGTTATATTTCTAGTTATTACCAATGATGAGTACATTAAATGATATTAACAGATGTGGCAAAATTTATTCCGTTTTCCGGGAAATTAATGATTTTTCATATGCGGCCATTCCGCAACCAATTGGTTATGTCTGCAACAATTGCTTTTTAAATGAAGTTGGATACATGAAATGTAATGATTGCGATCTTAATTTAATCTCCAGAAATATTTACACACATTTATAAAATCATTTTTATCTCCATGACCGAGTATTAAAATTTAGAATAAGAAATTTCCATTCCGCAACTTTTATGCGTTATGTCTGCACAAACATTTTCTTGACTTATCATTTTTTTCCAACTTAGAAAATACATTTTCATACAATCTAAAGTATTTCAAAAATAAAATATACTACATAGTACCTAAAATTAATAATTTTTTGTGGTAATTTTTTAACAAAAAAAACAGCATCAATATCGCGTCTCGATCCTAATGTAGAATAAAAACCTTTACTGCAGCAAACATACAAAATTAAAAGAATAATAAATTAAAATCTGGCAAGCCTTCGACGAGTTGAATATAATCCAACTAAAAGATGTGTCAAAATATGGCTTTAACAAAAAAACAACAACTTTTCAAGATCAAATGAAAACTACGTAATTATGTGGATTTTTTTGTACACCCAAGCTGAAGCAGGATAAGATGGCCAGTCAAGCTTCTAGTTCATTCGAAAATTAAAATCCATTCACAAATGAAATATATATAAATTTAATACTTGAACTTTTGTTTAAATAAAATAAAATTAGAAGACCATAAGATAGAGCAATTGTCACGTATATCTAGCTACGTCTCTGACGTATGTATAGGCATTATGCCTTTACGACGTGACAACACTTCCGACTTATCCGTTATATACGTCATCACGTTCCTATTTTGAATTTAATTTTTTAAAATAAATTCCTGTGCCAAAATCATCCGAGTGAAAACAATTTTTAATTAAAACGTTTTTGTTTCAGCTGTGGCTGTAATTTTGACAATCTGTGCTGAAATGTTTTGTGCTGAGTACCCAACCAACATTTTCCCAAATCTAACAGGTCAGTAAACAATAATTTCTCTACAAGATAATAAATAAAAAAGTCAAATGCAAATAGATCGGTCATTGTTGCAAATGTCTGCTACTTGATCCTTAGAGTCCCATGCTCAAATTGTGAATCGGCAATTACGGCCCCACAACCCCTAAAATTCGAGGACCGCTCAGTCTAGTCACATATGTAGGACCAAAATACAATGTTTCAGATGCTCGGTAATAGGTTACCTAAATAACTTTGATGCAAACTAATTTGATACTATCTGCTTAACATCTTGGCCAAATCGGAAGTACTAAATGTTCATTGGGGTGAAATTAATAATTAATCCATATGCCAATTTCAAATTTAAGTTTTGATTTGCATAGAACACCCCTCAATTATTATTTTGAAATCTGGCTTATTTTAAAGACAAGAAAAATAATTGGTTGCCAAATTTTGTATTTGTACAGTAATTAAAATTGAAGTCTGAAATTGGTGAACAAAGTAACTGTATAACAACCAGGCCAAACATATCAACTGAAAATTGGTAAGTAACATCTTTTGTTCTGATCATTGCCGATGGCAAATGCAACTCTGAGATCAGAGAAGGAGCGGCATGTCAAAGCAAGTATTACGGTTTTGAGAGACAGGAAGATGTCGATAGATACAAGAAAAAGAATTCTTCGTTGCTATGTTTACTCGATCTTAACCAATGGTGGCGAATGTCAAAATGGAAAGCGCGGCGTGAAGCTGGAGAAATTTTAACATAAAAGGCAGCTTGAATTCTTGGGACATGTAATGAGAAAAGAAGGATGGGGAAAACACAATACAACAGGCAAGATAAAAGGGGAAAGGGAGACCCCTATTAACAAAACTGGGTAGTTTAAGTAAATGGATGCAGGTGCCTAGGAACACAGAAAAAGAGAGAGAGGATTACACCGTCCAGAAGGTGCTGAAAACCTGAAAAGATAGCGATTTAAGCAAGGCGATGGTCCTAAATGATGTCGATGGTCCTAAATGTGCATGGAACTTAGATATATAGTATTTTGAGATGTATTTTTTGAGAACGCTTGTGACTTAAATTAGTGTGCTTTTGGAATTTAATTTATCAGTATCAAATTAAAATGTTACTATTCTCAGTTCATTTTCGAAAACATGTAGTTGACGCCGAATTAAGAATATTTAAAGTAACTGTTTTTTATGTTGACATCGCTTTAGAATCTGAATAGCTACATAGGTAATTGTTGATGAGGAAAATAAAGTAACGCTTGCGACAACTGAACGACAATTATTCAATACTTTAATACCACAAGAGAAAATATCTTAACCAGCATCAAGCGCTGACTACCAGCAAAATATTTTTATCGATTTCTATACTAGTTGCTATATCAAACAGATTCTCTTTTACTTTTATTCAAAAATTAATAACAAATGACCCATTTTTTTGTTATTTGAAAAATTACCCCGAACTGGTTTGTTCAGGTATTCGCATGAGGAATGGGAGAAATGAATAAAAAACATATCTTACATATTTGTATTTTGAGCGATTAGAGGTTATTATACTACGAGCCATTTATAAATCTTATTAGGTGTTGTTCTGTTGATAAATAGATAGGTCACAAGCGTTCCTTTTACTTTTTAGTTAAAATTCATAAATTAGTGAGATATGAACGAAATTCAGTGTTTAACACATAATAAACATTTCCTACTTAAAGTACAAAATCTACTTTTCAATTTGTAGTTCTTTAGATCCAAAATAACTTTATTCACAAATGAACAGATTTTTGTCTTGTAGGGAACGTTACTTTTCTAAAACAAGTTTAGTCAATTAAAGTCAAATGACTGTTTATTATTTAATAGTGATTTTACCAACTTGTTGTAGTGAATGTTCATTTGTTAATTATCTTGTCATCTTGTATGCGCCACTTCGAGAGGAAATCCAAGTGGCGCATACAAGATGATAAAACCTTAACAAATGAACTACACTACAACAAGGTAGTCTAAAAGATGAAGATGGTACAATCGTTACAGAAAAAAATATCATTCTTAACACATTGAATAACTATACAGAGGTTCTATATAAAAAAACACAGAAAATATAGAAGTGATGGAAACCTCAGCGATAGACAATCAGAGGGAACCAGATATACTTGCTGATGTAAGAGGTAAGACAAACAATAAACTTTTTAAATAATGGAAACTCACCTGGAGTTGATGAAATACCAGAAGAGTTTCTCAAGGAAGCAGGGGAAGCTGGAGTTAGCATTTTACACAAGCTATGAAGCGGTCTGAAGATTGGTCAAAGGCTATCTTTGTCACATGATTAAAATCAGGAGACCTGAAAGATGGTAAAAATTAGTGAACTATGAGTCTTCTAAACCATGATAGTAAAGTTTACTGCAAATAATTCAAGCTCGCATTCAGGCTATTTCGGAAAGAGCTACCTGACAAACTGGCAGGGTTTAGAGTCGGTAAAGGGACAAGAAGCCTGCTTGTCATTCTTCAGTTGTTGATTAAATCAAATAGTGTGAAAGATACAAGTCTATATTTATTATTCATTGACCGAGTTAGCCACCCTAATCTTCTAAATGGGTATTCTATGTAAGCATATTGTAGCCCTAATTCGGGAATTCTATGCGAGAGAGTCAAAAACAGCACGCTAAGAAAAAAACTTCAGAGAGTGGTTTATTATTGGGAAAGGAACAAAACCAGGTTGTAACACCTCACCAACTGAATTTAATTTGTACGGGGAAGACATCATGAGACGAGCAACTGAACACAGTTATTATGGAATTATTGTGGGCGGTAGAGATATTTATAATATCAGATATGCGGATAACACAACGCTTTTATCAACCACAGACGATGGCATGCGGGAATGCATAGAGATGTGGGTTAGAAAAAGCAGTTTCAAAGACGAATATCAATCAGAAGAAGAGAAAATCAAAGATGGAATCTGCACAAATAAAGAAACGCATCGCAATGGCCAAAGAAAAACGATAAGATTGGATAAAATCTGGAAGTCACGCAGTATAAGGAGACAGATGAAAGCTCTCATATGGTTGTGAAAGTTGGATCATCAAAACAAGTGACAAGAACAGAATTCATTAATTCGAGATGTGGTGTTGGAGACGGATGCTCAGTGTTTCTTGGCGGAAACATCGCACAGATGAATCCATAATGCAAGAGATAGATGCAGAAAGAGAACTGATAGCAAGAGTTGAAAAATTAAAACGTCATTATTTTGGGCATTCAGCAAGGGGCAGCGCGCGTGAACTTGCATTTATAGTAATGGAAGGAACAGTTGATGGGGTGAGGCACAGAGAGAGAGAGAGAGAGGGGCACCTAGAAAATCATGGTTTGAAAACATTAAAGAGTGGAGTGCAGGATCGAGCAATATGGAGAACACTCTTGTCAAACCTCAGCCGAGGATGGCACAGTTGTAAACAAGTAGGTGTTTAAATAAAACTATGTTCGACGCATCCATTGCACGTTTTAAGGCTAATCTTGTATATCTCGCGGATACTATAATAAAGACACCGAATCAACGACATGTGATCACCAAAGCCCATTCTGATGCATTAGTTTAATTAATCAAGAACAAAGACATTGTGATCTTGAAACCTGATAAAGGATCAGTTGTAATTCTTAATAGTCAGGATTACTTTAACAAAATGTCCAACATCCTGAGTGATCAATTGAAATTCGTTAAAGACATTGGATACATTTATTTCACTTCTGGCTGTAATTTTCTGATAACATGCCGAGAAACTATAGTAAAATGGATAAGTTCAAGTTCCGTGTTCTTCTGTCTTATTAAAACTATTAATGGGAACAAATGTATAAATATATTTAAATAATTGTTTATAAATTTGACCAGCTATGTCAAAATTAGATACTGCCTCTTTAGCAACCACAAATAGGCTTTTCCTATTTACCAATATCAAACGTCAGTTAATTCAGAAGTTGAAGTTGTCCAAAAACTTCAATACCAAATTTTAAAATCTTTTGAAAAATTGAATTTTGTGACTTTGTTTTTCAGCTTTTATTGGATGTTCTAAGGCACAAGTTTTATTGTTCTTGTTCTATGCTGTCAAGGGGGGCTCCCTATGTCAATTGTGCAGTAGATTGCGGCATAAATAGAAAAATAGTTTGAAAAATGGATTTTTTTGTTACTTTGTTTAGTTGATTTGTGCAGCTTGCAGAGGCTGTTATCTTATAGCAAGAATTTTATTTTCTGGTGTCCCTTGCAATCAATCAATTCCTCTCTGTGTTCTTGTCTTCTTGGATCTTCCGCTTTGCCTCTGCCTTCTCAAACATAACCAGGGCACTGTGTTTCGCCTCAACGGTGATCGGGTTCACTTCCGCTTTCAACTAAATAAACTCAATCCAGTCACCACTCTGAGCGCTTCTCTTTGTGTTCTTTCCATTTTGTCCATGTTATATTTAGAGACCCAGGGCTTCCAGGTTTCACTAGCGTAACCAAAAGCAGTTCTCCACCGATACCTTGTAGATGTTCTTCAGCTCATTACGGCCCCAGAACTAGTCTCTTGTTTCGAAATTCTATTCTTTGCCTTGCTGGTAACTTTCTCGAAATAATTCTGGAAGGTGATTAACAGTCACCCTTAAGAACAAAACTTTTTTATGAGTACCAATGAGTTTTAATTTATGATTTTCTCCCTGCTATCTCTCTTGAACAGGCAGCTTTCGGATTTCATCGGATTAAGAAATATCCTAGCTTTTCAAACCCAGGTCACAACGTTTTAAGGGCTTCCTGTAACTTCTAGTTAATCTTCTCTACATTGCTCCCGGTGATCCAAATTGCAAGGTTATCATAAAACTCGCTATAGTTCACTTCCTCAACCTGGATCTCTAGCCATTCTCCCTTGTAGGAAACATTGAACCACACTATCAAGTTTTTAGGCACTCCTTTGTCTAGCATTCTTTTTAAAAATCATTACTACATTTAAGGGTCACTAAGATAGATTTCTGGTGTTCGTCTCTTACCAACCATCCTGAATGTCATGGACAATTCTGTAATTTGGCCCTGCTTGGCAATGTCTGAGCTACTTCTACTCTTCGATACAATACCCGTCTATTAGCCTATTAGGCACCATCCTCTCCAATAACTTGGCAATAACCGAGGTAAGACTATCAGTTTTCTTGGGGTCTTTGCCGGATTTTTAATACTCTTGATCTTTTTCCACTTCTCTGAGGTGTTTCTGTTGGCTGTCTTAGACTCTCTTTCTTGTCTCAGCTTTCTCCAATTTAATCGTATTGATCTCATCATATTTGTTTACAAGCAACCCGCCTTTTGCTTTTCTGATCTAAGTTCTTTCCCTTCCTCAGCAACAACTTCATTACTCGCATCACCTTTGTCTTCTATGCTTAGACTCATGTTGGTTTTCCTCACGTTCTTGCTATTGATATCCCTACAGAGGTTCTTGACGAACTTTTTCCAGTATTTGCTTTTCGTTTTAATCAACTCCTTGCATTTCTCAATATCGTAATTTTGTCTTTCCAGTAGCTGTTTTTTTTCTTGTTAATCCTGTCAAGCTTGTCATCCCAGTAAGGTCTATTCCATCTAGACACCGCTTTATGAGGAAGCTACATTTGGCCGCCTTTAGAGTGGCTTTGGTCAGCTGGCGGGTCTTGTTGCTAATGCTCAGTCAAGCAGTATGGTACTCCTCTTCTGACAACTATCCCGCCTTCGATAACAAGGCATGGAACTACCGTCCCAGCATCAATCTGCTTCTGAGCTTTTTAGTCTTTCTTCGGCTTCACTTTTCCTTCGTAAGTGTCGTACAACGGAGTGCCATCCAAAAGGGAATTGGGAAAATGATTGTTTTATCATTTTAAAGACAAATTAAATATACAATTTAAAATAAATATTATCTAATCATCCAGTTTTTTAAAACTGTCACCTGACTTTTTTAGTTATGTGTTTTTTAATGGGCTCTATTTAAGTGTAGAAATATAAATATTTTTTATACAGAAAACGCGATTTTTGCACCTCCCCTACAATAAATACGCTTACTTCATTAATTTTTTGTAGCTGATTTCAATGAAATGATTGATTGGAATAATTCTACAATACATGTAAGTTGCTTGGAAAATAATCCTCAATTTTGTTCGCAAAGTCCAGAATGCGGTCTTATTGGTAACTGCTGCCCAGATTATCTCAATAATTCCTTAGCCGATGTTTATAACTATCGCAAAACTGAAACCTGTAGAAAAATGATTACCAAAGCAATAAACAGTACCTCTTTTGAAACAGCAATTTATGTCATTATTGTGAAATGTCCAGCTAATTACAGTTCCGATGCAAATGTAAAAGAAAAATGTGAACAACCTTCTCTGTCTAGTTTCGATGAAAACAGCTTTGTTATGAACAATGTAACATTGAATCTGTATTCTAATAAATATTGTGCTATTTGTAATAATGACACCTATGTATTTGATATTATTAACATTCGTTATTGCACGACTAAAATAAAGAAACTTTTATCATCTACAAAACTTACACGAGTACAGAAAACCGAGCTGTATAATTCGAAATGTACTGTGATATTTGGACGAAATATTATCGAATTAAGTCAGCCTAGCATAAAATATCTCCATCCATTTATAATGAAGCTGAAAAAATGTTATATCGATGAAGATGTATTTTTTGATTTCAGTTTATTTCCTTCAATTTCTAGTAATGACATATCGTCACTTTGGAAACCTCTTTGTCGTTTTTCATTGTCCACGACTTGCCTTCAGGGCTCTCAAAATTCAAGAAATCGCTTCTGTGCCGAAATAAAAAATGACACATGCGTCAGATGCAAACTAGAATACAGATTTAAATTTGATACACCAATTAATATTCCTTCGTTTGCTGTTATGATTGATTTTAGAAGACCGGCAGATGACTTATTTACAACAAAGACAATTAAAGATAATTTCATCAGCATTTGTGGAACTGATCATCCGAAGTTGATTTATGTTGCCGACGTGTCGCTCTGTCATCGTGCCTCCTGCACAAAGAACCAATTCTTTTATCCAGATTACGGTTTGTGTGTTGAATTGGACAGTCTGGTTGTCAGTTTGAGTCTTACAAGCTTTGACTATAGAGAACGTATTTATGCGAAGATTTGCAATTTAATTAAAAATAACTGGACTTTGATTTCTAAGCATTTTACAGCAGAAAAACATATATGTGATGTTTACACTATTGATTGGATTAACTCAAAAGGCGCGTATTATAATAACACATTTGTAATGACAGATTATGATTCTGTTAATGGTATACGATCTAAAAAAATTATATTTCCCATTAAAAAATATAGCTCTTGGTTTGCGGATTCCCAACAATATTTGAAGCAGCTGAACATTTCTTTCTATTACAATAATTTGACCACTCAGTCAAAACTTGGTATTCAAGTTAACTTGACAGATGAATCAGCTGGATCGTTTGGTGTTTTGTCAATTAAACATCATTTTCCTGCTGTCGTTCTAAATGAAAGATGTCCAATTGATGTATATGCCAATATATCCACCATTGATGAAATTGCCATTTTCAAAAGCGCCCTAATCGCTGAAACAAATTCTACTGTAAGAATTGACTCAGGCTATGTTTTTGTTGAATGTCCCATTAAAACACTACAAATTAAAGCTACGAACACAACTATCTATGACAAAATCAATAGCTTGGTATTGATTGTAACAATTCCGCTTTCATCCTTAGCTCTCACTGCCAATGTTGCAATTTACTGTTATTTTAAAGAACTACGAAACCTACCCGGAATTTGCGTTCTGCATTTAATTTTCAATCTCCTTCTGGGTATTTTGCTGTTCTTCAGTTTAGGATTGGTTGGACGCCAAAGAATTGGGGATTTAGGCTGTCAGATTGGAGCAGCTGTCAATCATTTTACGATCCTGAATACTTTTACCTGGTCTGCAGTGCTGTCCTATTTGACAAAGAAAACATTTTCTTCTCCTTCGGTAACAACCCAAAAGCGCGTTACCTGGAAACGCTTTACAATACTTTCCTTGGGAGCTTATTCTCCCTCATTTGTTCTTGTAGCAGCTTTTGTTTCAAGCAGTTTATGCGGAACGAACTGTTTTAAGGGCTCATTTAAGCTCAGTTATCTAAATGGAAATGTTTGTTGGTTATCTGCAGGAAATTCTATTTTGATTGGCATGACAATTCCAGCTGGTATACTTCTACTCTGGACTTTGACATTTTTCATCTGGACATTAATTTCACTTAGTCGAACTGTGCAACAAACTGCAGTTGCAACAGGGACAAACGCTAACAGTAAACTGCTTCTCTTTGTCACCATTAAACTGGGATTTTTACTGGGTTTGGTGTGGATTTTACCGTCAATAAATGTCTTTGTTCAATCTTCCGGTTTGAATGTTTTTATAAATTTTGTAATTGGCCTCCAGGGTTTTATTATATCAATTTCATTTTTGTGCAATCGACGAGTTTTGAATCTCATCCGAAGCAATGGTGCTCAAGCTCAATCTGTGGTCACCAGTCTGCCAACAAGGTCAACAAAATTTTAACAATTGAAACAGTAGTAGTTTTTTTTTAAATGATTATTATGCAACATTATCCTAACAATTCTCAACCTTCATTGAATTTACAAAAATGCGTTTTTTTAAGTTTCGTAAAATTTTTATGAAATATACACAGGTAGGTACCTAGCTAGGGGCTGATGACGTCATAAAGTCGAAAACTTAAAGTACATATGCCCAATTCACATCAAATTTGGTGTGTAGGTTCACCAGTCATTAAAATGACACCAATCTAATAAATAAATTTGAAAAATATTGACTTTGATTTTTGTCCTCCAAAAATCGATTTTTACATTCATAAAATATTTATTATTGATCATTTGCGCTCTAAAATGATCAACAATCGATAATACTTTAGGAAAATATTAAAAGGGAATTTTCAGTATTGAAGCACATTAAGTATTATAGAAGGTCATCACTCTCTGGTGCAATAATCAATCGATGTTCTATTAGGGCTAAGAACAAATGCTATCCCCTCCCTTTTTTTATCTTTCTGCTACCCCCCCCCTTTCCTTCTTTCGCCTTCCTTTCTTTTTCCTTTTTTTCTACCCCTCCCCACTTCTCTTCTTTTTCCTGTTTGGCTACCACTCCCCATTTTCCTTCTTTCCTCCCTCCTTCTTTTTTCCATTTTTGCTACCCTTCCCTTTTTGCCTTCTTTCCTCTCTTGCTTTCTTTTTTCCTTTTTTCTACCCTTCCCTTCTTTTTTCTCTTTTTCCTCCATTCACCCTCCCTTTTTTCCTCTTTTTCTACCCCCTCCTTCTCCTTTCCCCTTTTCTTCCTTAACCCCCTTCCCCTATTTTGAATTTCGTGGGGGACACGTCCTCCCTGTCTACCAAATGAAAGCGTATAGTTCAATTTTTAGTGTAGTACATAAAGATAGTGAACTATTCTAAGCAAAAATGATATAAATATTTATGCTTTTTAAAAATTAT
>JAUYWI010092198.1:0-12177 GCA_034780595.1 Parotoplana pacifica | reverse complement strand
TCTCAATAATAATAAAAATTTAAGAAAAGTAAGATTTAAGTCACAAATTTTCTAGACAGGCGAAGATCCAGGATTATCGAAAGGAGGGGGTCCTAATATTCGAAGGGCATATAAAAAAGTTAAGTTGGCACTACTTTTTGGGCACACCACATAAAAATAGTTTTCTAATCTTTATGATTCTTAAAAATTTAAATTATTAAAACTTAAATAGGAACAAATTATGACATGTCTAATTATATTACAAGTATGCATTACTAAATATAATATATACTGATAAAAAAGGCACCAATGGAGGGAATCGCCACTGCTAGATATTATTTACTCCATTTTTGAGAGAGAGCCGTCACAAGCCTGTAGATAAAATAGTTCCAAATTTACATAATAAAATGTAATCAGGTGTATTATAAATAAACCATATGATTCGATGTAGATGGTAATAAAAATTCAATCAATATATTGTGACAGAATATCGACAAGGTAGACTGATCTTTCTGGACGACTAGTAATCGCTTGTTCTTAGAAAATAAAGCTATTGGTTAATAAAAGATAAAATATAAAGTAAAGTAGCTGTTGTATTGAGTCCATCATATTTATGTTCGTAGAATTGTCAAGTACATTTTTAGATTAATCTATTTAAAGCCATCGATAACTTCTAATAATGCTCGGAACACCGATTAGACAACATAAAGATATTTCAAATACCAGATCAATTTAAATTTCTTTGTCTTGTTTTATTTCATTCGACAGGCTTCCGCAAGTAATACAGAAGAAAACGATGCTCAGTCTTTGCAAGAGAAAATTGCAGCCCGTGACCCTAGTTGTCCAGTGGATCTGGAGTCACTGCGAAGGGCAATGAACCGGTTGTTCGGGCTCTCAGATAAGACGTTCTATGATTCACTAGCTACTGCAGTCACCACAGTCTGTCAAATGGCTCAATTTGATTTGAGGACAAAGCGGGTAAGTGGAATTTTGTTGTTGGAAAGACATGAAACTTTAAACGTTGGTACATTTTGTCAACTAACAAAAAATTAGGTGTATACAGAACAAAGATTTTAATATTTATACCATAAATGTTTAATTATATAGATATTTATATATTCAATATCTATGATTAATACCTTTGATTTAATATTAGTGTTCCAATTGGAGACTTTTATGTAGAGTGCCAATCTATTAGAAAAGCCGACTTTCGAATTAAAAGTTGTAGAGCATTTATTGATTCACTTTCTTTGCATTCTTTTGTTGCTAAAATATTCAAAAATTCTTAATGTATAAAATCAATACACAGATGACATATTCTAAATATAATGTCTATTAGCGATAATTTCATAAGGTGGTCACTAATTTTGTCTTGCCTCTCTGTTCACACCAGATCTATGACTACCAACCGGATTATCTCAATGTTCTCATCATCCTCTTTGAACTGCCGCTAGTGCTGGACCCCTCTTACTTCGACAAGGTGCTACCAGCCCTCTGCAACGCCACCTCCAGACTGCCCATCGCCGGCCAAGCCGAGTTGTGTCGTGTCTGGTCCAAGCACAAGACAGAGGGCCTGGCCGACCTGGAGAAGATCCTGATGCAGTTGGTGACGATTTGCTGTCTGACGAGTGAGTGGGACTCGAATAGCAAGGGGCCCAACGGTGACGAGAAGATTGGCCATGTGTGTATTGTGCTGCGATTGGTCTACTATGCCAGTCTGCTGGGCGGTCAGAAGGACCCAGAGGCACTGCTGCAGCAAGAAAGTATCTGCAATGAGCAGTTTGAGAGGGATTTGGAGCAGCATAGTGTGAGTCATTTCTTGATGTAGACGGGAAGCATTGGATGATTTCAAAGTTGGTCTAAACTAAACCTCTATTGGTTTTATGGTTTATATGTGATTCTTATGCTTTTTTTAAAGATATTAAGTAAAGAGCAATAATAAAGAAAACAGGTGTACTTTGATATTGCACAAAATTATACTGATGTAAAAAATGTTTATATTATGTAGCTATGAAAAAGAAGACAGAATGCTAAATTGTTTAAATTCCCACTAAACTTTTAGTAGTTTATCCAAACGCTACATAATGCATCTTGTACAAAAATGCCGTTTTTTTTAAACTGAACTACCCTGCAATACGAGAAATCTATCTAACTACTTATTATTACATGACATAAACAACTAGTCACAATTAACGACCATAAAATTAATTCGTTTTGTAACTAACGCGAATTCCGAATTGAAATATTTATATCTGTGATAATTTTTTAAGAGTAATAATATAAAAATAGGTATACTTGGATAAAAATACACTATTTTTTCGTATTACTCGCAAGTGATAGCCCAGGACAGCTGTTTCGGCCTTGTTGGACCTCATCAGCTAGGCATAATCATTGCGTGAGCAATATAAAATTTTCATATATTTCATATCAAAGCATAAAATAGAAGATTTTCAGAAGAAATATGTTGCAAATCCTGTTTTCTTATTAAAGGGCTCTCACGCTTTCAAAACAGGTCCTGGCCAATTGAGCAAAAGCTCTTTTTTATTTCAACATTCTTAGAAAGTTTCTTCATTTTAAGATTGGTTTTAAAATTAAATATAGCCTTAAAACCAACTTTCAAGTCCTCCGTTGAGTCAAAGTTATCTTGATATTTATTTTGGGAAAGCTAATTTTTGGCGAACCATTTGTTGGATTTAGACGGAACTTATTGAGTCAAGTATTTTTTAAACATAGTTTAATAACAAAAATTACAAGTTTCGATATTTAGATTTGAATCCAACATTTCTGTGGTTACTGCGAGTTATTATCTGTTTTTGCAGTCGAATTACGGGGACCATCGCTCTAGCAACTATCGCTGGAAGGAGGACCCGCTGTCCAAAGAGTTAGGAATTTCGACCAATGATGTGAGGAAGCCAATCATTCCCTCGGAGGAATTCATTAATGAGATCTTGAATGACAATATCAGAGTAAGTAGACCATTTCCATGATTAGAAGATTAATTTTTTTGTCATTTTAATATTGTAACCTTGAACAGCTGATATTATAATTATGATCTTTCATTTTACCAACAAATCCAGGTTGATACAGATTATCTGTGCTATCGCCAGCCAGAATTGGGAGCCATTTGCTTCTTCCATTTCCCCTTTCTGCTCACAACGCATACAAAGAGCACACTGCTGAAAATTGACAATCGGATGAGGATGATGGACGAACGACGTGGGGCCTTCCTCCAAACTCTGGTCGCTGATATTCCGCAGATGCCCTACCTGAAACTGCGTATATCACGTGACAGAGTGGTGGAAGATGCTCTTCTTGGAGTGAGTTTCAAATTATGATAACTTTGAACAAAATGTTAACCATATTACTTCAAGTAGCAGAGTTAATTATTTGATTTTATACTTTTCAAATTTATATACATATTTGTGTATGTTTCACTTACTATAGTTATTTTTTTGTTCTTAGCTTGAAATAGCTACAATGGAGAATCCCAGTGACTTAAAGAAGCAACTTTATATCGAATTTGAAGGAGAACAGGGTATCGATGAAGGCGGGGTTAGTAAAGAATTCTTCCAGTTGATAATCGAGAAGATATTCAATCCAGATTATGGTAAGTTGTCTATTTGACTCTTTATCAAAACGATTAGCACATTGATGCATTCTTGCTTACTTAATTAGAATTGTATTGCACTCTGCTAGGCATGTTCACCTTTGACAAGGACACTAACACCTTCTGGTTCAACCCTGCCCCGGTGGAGGAGATAGACCGGGAGTACACGCTCATTGGTATCGTGCTGGGCCTGGCCATCTACAACCACATCATTCTGGACGTCCGCTTTCCCTCGGTGCTCTACCGTAAGCTCATGGGCAAGCTGGGCACACTGAATGACCTCAAAGAATCTCACCCAGTAAGATGATGGATCGCCAATCGGTCTTTGTTTAAACAACTCTTATTGAGAATTTGTGATTTGTATGGTGCTGGGATAAAACTGAGGGAGTACAGTAAACTGACATTAGTTTTTTTAGAAAGGCAATATCTTATTCAGGATGATGCAAAAATGAGGTGTACAGCAACCGAACTATTTTATTGTAAATGTTGTACTTTGAAAAAATTAACGTTCTCTTAATCGTCTTAAACATGACTGGTTTTGTTTGTGAGTAGTAGCTACTTGCTATTTTCATTTACTAAAAACTACTAATGCTTTGCTTATTCACTCTCATTGTGCTTCCATAGACGTTAGGCCGAAGCCTGCAGGAACTTCTTGACTATGAAGGGGACAACGTGGAGGAGGTGTTTTCCTATCAGTTCCAAGTTAGCTATTACGATATGTTTGGATCTCAGGTGAACCACGTTCTCAAAGACAATGGAGAGAACATTCCAGTCACTAAGGAAAATAAACAAGTTTGTTCATACTTTTTACAATAAATTCATTGTATTTCTAACACCTAAGTTTGTTCTCAAACATACAAATTTTGTTTTTAGGAATTTGTGAATCTGTATGCAGATTTTCTTCTCAATACTTCAGTTAGACGTCAATTTTCTGCATTCAGGAAAGGCTTTCAGTTGGTGGTGGATGAAAGTCCGCTCAAAACTCTCTTCAGACCGGAAGAAATTGAGTTGCTGGTTTGTGGGAGCAAGGTAGCGTACTAGTAGTATTTTTGTTAGTTAAATTGTGGCCATGACTGTATTGTCTTCTACTTTATAGTCCAACCTATTCTCACAAATCTAGTCGAAGACAACTAAACGTGCCTCTTTACGTTTGATATTTGTCATCTATCTACTCCTTATGACTAAAGTAATGCCTCCATTAAAATTTTATTTATTGGTTTCTCTATAGAAGAGAAATTTTATATTTTATTGGTCAACTTTAAAAATGGAGTGATTATGACTTAATCAGATTATTCGAATATCTAGTGAGATTTACACTTTCTCTGATCAAATCTTATCAACCAACATTGCAAAATTATGGAGACAATAATTTCCTTCATAAAAGAAGCTCATAGGTGTTTGTTTTTCCTTCCATTAACCTCTTTTTGTTCAGGTGTACGACTTCAGCGAACTGGAGAGGGTCAGCGAGTATGAAGGCGATTTGACTGTGAACTCTCCGGTGGTGAAGAATTTCTGGGAAGTGGTGCACAACATGACAGACATCCAAAAGAGGGATCTTCTCCAGTTCACAACCGGGACAGATCGCGTGCCCCTTGGAGGGATGAAGAATATGAAGTTCATCATTGTTAGACAGGGCCCAGACACAGACAGGTAAAGGAGTTTTCTCTGGGTATATGTTATGTGGCATAATTATGTACTGTACATTTAGCTCTTTTTCTGCTTTTATAGTTATTATTGCTTTCTGTGTCTGGTTTTACTTATTATGTATAGTTTCACTCGGACTGTGTCCATACTAATGTAGGCCTTTAGTGAAAAATGTAAGAATAATGTTTCAGAAGCACTAATTTTCTTGCAAACTACTAGGCGATTGTACTGCACCCTGTAGTAATAATTACCATAGATACTTCGAGTGTTCCATAAGTAGTGAGAATGGTTGTCTATGGTTCATAGACATCAACTGATCAATAAGATTTAGTGTATGCAAATGATGGTAGGCGCGAGTTTGAGATAAGAAAAAGAATTGGTACGGCTAAGAGCACGTTCTGGAAGTTGAATTTCATCTTGCGAGATCATAATACTCCTATTTCTCTTAAACGACGTCTGATAAACTGTTACGTTATGTCGATCCTGACCTATGCAAGTGAGACCTGAACAATGACCAAATCTGATGTCGACCGTTTACCAGTTGCAGAAATGTGGTTGATCCGGGTGCCACAAACTGCACATGAGACAAATGAAAGTATTTTCCAGAGGGCAGAAACTAAGAGATCACTGATTCATACAATAAGAACAAGACAAGCGGGTTTTTTCGGACATTAGCTGTGACTGGCACGATTCTTGGTGAAAGGGGTAGAGGTCGACCTCCCTCGCGAGAACTTCACTGGTGTTCTGAAGCAGTGGATTGATTCAGAAAAGAGAGATGTCTAGGTGACAAGGACGACTATGGATAGAAATGTTTGGCGAGCCATGATCTCCAACGCTCGTATCGAGCATGGAACTATCGTTGGCAAAATATTTGAATTTAAAAATGTACATTGTGTTATGTCTATAATAATTTGAAACACGTACCTTTTGATTAGAGCAATGCGTATTTTTTATAATGAAATATAAAAACTGAATATTTCCGTTTTTATGCGTATACACGTTTCAAATTAGACATTGTGGCCAAAGCTTGATTTGAAGAGTTAGAAGGGGCTATGGCAATGATACTCTGGGTAAATCTACAGTCTTCCATTGGTTCACTGGGTTCTGGGAAGCTGATCAGCAAAGAACCAAACCCGTATGCACTGATAAGTCCAGATCACATCATCCAAAAACAACTCGAACTTCTGAGACCATTTAGACCAATAAAGACATTGTAGAAGAGGATCCCAAATCTTCAGTGCTGCAACTATATGGGGTAGATGTGAGGTGCCATTGACTATTGTGTATCATCGCATTCTAACAGAGGATCTTCAGAAGCGGAATGTCTCTTTTGTATGGGTACCACATGAGCTTCTAGAAAACACAAACAACTAAGAGTTAATTGTGCAAAACAAATTCGACATCTGTTTTCCTGTGACAAAATAGCAGTACAAGACGAATCCTGAATTTACCTTGAGACCCAGCCCAATAAGCAAAGCAATCGATGTTGGCTGTCCAAGGATCGGCAGCAACCTCAAGTGAAAAACTCCATTTTGAACATGTGATTTTCGATTCATGTGAATCCCCATGGTGAAACTGTTGACAGTGATACCATTATTGACTTTATTCAGCACACTGGTGACCTGTTGTGGAGGACTCTTCGTTCAAACCCGATTCATTTGGATGCTCTTTTGTGGCAATGGGGCAATGCGGGACCTCATTTTTCCGAGTTGTAAAGGACTAACTGGCCAAAAGAAAGATGGCAACTATTTTCAAAGTCTTATTCTATCCTTTGCTCTTTAATAAATTATTTATGGTTTATTCGGCTACCATTGAACGCCGTAAAAAGTTTACTGCATATAGCTTGTCATAGTTCATCAAATTTAAGGTCTGTGTTTTAGGGATTCCCAAATTATCTACCAATTGACAAGAAGTGCCATTATTTTTTATGTTTTTCAGACTTCCGACCGCTCACACTTGTTTCAATGTTCTCCTTCTTCCCGAGTACGCGACAAAAGAGAAACTGGAGAAGTGTCTGCTAAAAGCGATTACTTATTCCAAAGGATTCGGAATGCTCTAAACTCTTTAGTCAATACACCGCCACTCTACTCCACTCAAAGCTCAATTTGAAGTTTTTTGGTTCACTTTTAGTCATTTGCCTCTGATTTTAAGTCATTCTTTTATAATTATCCAGGTTCTTTGATACATAATACACAAACATAGCGAGTGCGTGCTTTTATCCAGGAGATTCACTAATTAACTCTTTTATAAATATGTGAATTTTGTTGGTTTTTATTTTAGTAGAAGAGTAGGTACCTGGTCGCAATGTAGAGGTACACTTGGTGATGTGTTGGTGCTGCATTTGCGGTACTCTACCACAAAATTGAGTAAAAACAACTAATTCTGCACACTAGTATCCAACGTTATGCCGATTTCCCAACTGTTATTGGTTCAGTCAATTTTATGTCGTATATGTTTATTTTGGTAATGTCAATTTATTTTTGTTAATTCTTGGTTTTAGTTTTTTTTACACTTTTAACTGAAGAAATTTAGATCGGAAGACTCGATAGGTTTTCTTGCGGTTTCGCGCCCCCAAATTTTTGACAATTTTTTTAATATACATAGTTCATGCATAGGTTAGAACAGAAAGCGACGTCTTAAGTTGCACAATTTTTGCGTTTGGGAGCTACAGACCATCTAATGGCCCTCCTAAAAATCGTATTTTACTCTATCCAATTAGTCTAACATTCAAGGCACTGACTTCTGTTAAGGTGACGTGGTCTTACGTTCAATGAAAATGTATTTTCATAAAATTATTTTATGTTATTTTTTTATTAAAGTTAGTATTTACATGTATATTACTTGCAAGTAGTATCGAATTTAATCGTAATTTTTTTTTTAAATTAACAGTAATTATCTTTACAAAAATGCACCGAGTAGGACTTCGCCAATTTAACGAATTTTAGACTAATCAGATAAACGAGTAAAAGACGAATTTTTGAGAGATAGAAATTTAACATTGGGTGGTCCAGAGTTGCCACTCGTTCTGATTTCTTTGGGAGGTCCCGAATTTTCAAATCATAAGCAAATTTTTGTTTTTTTCGAGAGAGAAACATTTATAAGAACAAAATTTCCAGGTACCCAGTAAACATTTTCTTGACTTATAATGAATTGATTATTGGAAAATGGCTTTTCTAATATTTATTATTTGTTGTAGTTTATCACTGTGCTCAGTGTTTGAATTTCTATTTCACATGTACGAAGGTCATATAATACATAATTTACCAAAACAAAAGTCCTTTTCTACGCCATATATTCCTCTTTTACAAAATCACATTTTTGGGGGGTGCTGCGCTCACAAACCCTCTACACTGGTAGGCCAGTGCACCCGTCCCGATTTTCTTGTTCCAGAGAGTGGCAACCCTGGTAGTCTGTGGCTCCCTTTTCAACTTAACACTTCGCTTTTTGTTCTAGCTTATGCACGTACTACATTGTACATAAATTGTCAAATTTTGCGTCGCGAAACCGCAATTAAACCTATCCGGGCTCCAGGAAGAACTATCTCACTCCCCAGCTGGAACTCCTAAAAGATCATTTTAGCTCGTCAGCTTGATAATTAAAACAATTGTAGATTGATGAACAGCAACTTGGATGGCGATGGCAACACTACACGGATTGAATGACCAACACCATTGCAGCAAGGAACTCATACAGCTCAATTCGTTTCAGATTATTTTGCATATTATGTTTAAAATTTTTTCTGGTACAACGTACACATTAGGTATGGATTGCTCAAAGAAAGCGTAGCAATGCATGAGTTTGAAATTGCCGTAAATAAAATGGTCTACCATGAGTCTAAAGTGCCATATATAAAATGATTGTATTTCTGACATGTGAGTCTGAAATAGTCGTATTTTTTAGCAGTCATAATTATACCTGTAGTTTAAATTTATTCTACAAACACTTTTGGAAATCATTACAATAAAAAATATTATTATGATATTGATTGAATATGTTAAAACTTGCACTGAGGAAAATCCAGATCAACATATACAGTTTCTGTAATATGTACTTTTTGTAGTATTTAATTATCTTAAATCCACTAGTACCTGTAAAACATGACTCTCTGTTATCCGGATTGCATAAATCTGTGGAGTCTAGAAGCTTATTGATGATGGCTCGCTGTTCTAATGACGCCCAGAGGTTGTAGGAATATGGGTTTAGAGGTGATGGAATTGACATCCATGTTTATGTAAGAAGAATATCTGATTGGTTTATTACATGAAGTTTAATTTGAGATTTATTTTCTTTAGACATTGATGTTCAACCTTATTATTGTGATCCTTTGTTGTGGAAATCTGGGAGTCTATTTGCCTCTATTATTGTCAAGTTTCTTTTTTGTGTTTTTCGGTGTGTTGAGAGCGAGCGAGCGGTTAATTTGACCCCTTCTATTTGTGTTGTTATAATTATTATTTGAATCACCAAACTTGAGCTGAGAGTACATCGTAGTTATTATTTCTACTTTTTGGGTGCAACATGTAGGTACTGGGCTGACCTGTTGTTGAGTGGGATGTCGATTTGATTTGGCAATGTCTGTGGTAATACTGTATATAATACACTAGAGGAATCCCATGATATTGTACTGATATTTTAATACATACATACGATCGCTGTTGGATGAATTGAATACGTTTTTGGACGATTGATTTATTTTTATTGCTGGAGGTTTTCCGTTGAAACTTAATTATTATTTAAAACTAGTTACTTCCATTAATGGTAATGACAAAGCCAACATCAGAAAAACAAATGACCAGAAAACATATCTAAGAATGGAATTACTCAAAGGGTCAAGATTTAATGTAGTTTTGAAACACAAATTTCATAAATTCGATCAACCAAAAATATAGATAAAAGCCAAATCTATGTGTTGTGACTTTTTGACAGAGTAAGACTGAATTTATTACGTTGTACGTGGTTTTAATTTTAGCTTGATAAAGGGTCTCATTTCGACTGCTGTTTGATAGCATAAGATACAAATATGTGTTTCTTTGATTGTAAGGAATGCTAATTTAAATGACAATTCTAATCTTACTTTTTTGATTTGGTGTAATTCAATTCATCCATTGGCTTCTTTTTACTGTAAAATGTCCATTTGTGATCTCTATCAGGCATTAAGTTTTTCTGCACAGCGATTCTAAGTTTTTATATTCTGAGCTATTCCCTAATGACAAGTAAATGGCTTTGAAACTGGGTCAACTTTTCCTCATTGAAATGGTTGTACATGCAATGGTTCTATGACAGTTCATACATGTCCGCACATGGAACTGTACGAGAAAAATGGAGCAGCCGGTAGCAATGTGTAGACTATTGATCGGAAGGTGCCTGTTTTGAGACCCAATCGTGGCACACTTGGTTCCTAAAATGCTCAGGAACTAGACAATCCACCTCTGATCCACTTGCTAAGTGGTCAAGGTGTCCCCATGGAAGTCAGCCCAAGGACCATGAAGAGGTTGTCATTTGGTGGTCAATCTGTTGTGACCCTCGTGGTAACCGCTAGGTTCTGGCTAACTGTGTGTAGCTTGTAAAATGCAGAAACTTTACTGGGTCACATCTTTGATTGGCTACTGACGATTTACATACATAGTCAACCCAATGGGTTCAAAACATGGAGGGAGAGAGAGAATCGGTGATATTTATGTAATAAAACTTCTAAAGATAATTTTTGTATTATTGAAGGATGCTGAATAATACTACATAGCTATGTAGGTTATGAAATTTTGTAGCCTTGTCCATCTAGTGATCGCTACGTTAGATTATTTACATCTCATGATAAAATGTAACTATGTAGCTATTTTTTAGCTCATCTTCATCAATATTATTAAAAATGGCAGCCATTTCTGTTTTCCCATTAGATAGTATCTTCTATGATAATGTTGTCTCGAAACTGAATTTTGTATCCTATTTTTTCTCACAAATACACTCCAAAGAAATTCTTCCACGAAATATGCCAGTACCTCTGTTAGAATAATGTTTGATCGGATTGTAGGTAGTTGACGTTATGTTTCGACAATTTCTTTGACCTCATACATATTTAAGCTCCATGCTTGATAGAGGGAACTAAATAATTTGACAAACTAGGTATGTATCATAATATTGAGCTCCGTGTAATTCTTGATCTTTAAGGGTCAGGAAACAATCTATTCTGTTAATTATATCATTCTATACTTTCCTATATACAACTAGTGGTAAAATACAGTTCTATTATGATAGCATTTAAAAAAATACCGTGTTTAAATGAAATATATTGAATTAAATAAAGATCTATTACTGGAAATTATGAAATATAGCTGAACCAATTTGGGAGGTAAAAGTTGATTGAGGTTCTCGAGAAATGCTTTATCAATTGATGCAAAGGTTATGTTAAAATTTTCAGGATTTTGATAGGAATTCAGATAAAAGCATACTAAACTTAATTGATTGAGATAACAAAATATATTAAAAAGACCTGATTAAAAATATTTATTTTAAAAGATACTTATAAAAAATAACAAAATGATGAGTGCTTTAACCTTTACGATTTCAATATTTTGGCACAAAATACTCTACGAAAAACAGTTCAACGTTTGTTTTATAAAATGTTTGTGTTTTTATGATTTGATCCATAATTTTGTTTGATTGTAAAGTTTTACTAATGAACTGTTTCATTGTGAATCATGGCTCTGTTTGCTTAAATTCACAAAATAACTGCATAAAATGATAATTAATAAAATGCAGACTTGTTTTACAAAATATTGAAATAGATCCCTTTCTTCTGTCAGTTGGAATGCACGTGAACAGTCAAAGTTATTGCCCAGATCCTTGGATGAACACCCCACTTCATTTTTAGTGAAATTTAATATGTAGAATAAATCTTTACTGCAGCAAACATAAAAATAATAAATAATATCAGTCAAGCCTTCGACAGTACT
>JAUYWI010092197.1:0-23363 GCA_034780595.1 Parotoplana pacifica | reverse complement strand
CGCTTGTCTTCATCATGACCACGCTTGCGATCTAAGTGTCGTTTGTCAAAGAGATCTCCATAGTCGTCTTCTGATTCTCGTTTTCTGATTCTACGCTTGTCTTCATCATGACCACGCTTGCGATCTAAGTGTCGTTTGTCAAAGAGATCTCCATAGTCGTCTTCTGATTCCCGTTTGTGGTATGGATGACGTTTTTTTAAGGTTCTGGCTTCTGATTCCGAAGATGTGAATATTGCGATAAGTCCGACCAGGAAGATCAGCTGAATTACTGAAATTAAAAATATCCGTTTAAGGTGATTTTTATATAAAATCCATATAAATTAAATTATTTATCCATTTACTAGTAATTTAATATATAAGATAAAATCTAAATGAAATGATTTGAAATCCGTTAATTTTAGTTTTATTAGTAGGTATGTATTTGGAATTGTAGGACAAGGTCATATCATAAGTAATTTGATTTAGGTACTCGATATTTATTTGTTTATTTGGTGTTTATTTTAATATGAGAGTCCATATCAATTTATTGCCTACGTCCTAAAGGTGCATGACACTTAGATGGATAGATAGAATTTAATTTATTGAAATTTGATGTTTAAGAATTTTAGTTAATTTATTTCATTTGTTTGGAAGTTTTCAATTAAATGTATTATCAATTAAATCTCCAGTTCAATATCAGACACTCCAGGTATTATGTACTAAAATTGAAATGTCAAAGGACAGTAATGAGAATTGCTTGTATACAATTGAAAACCTTCAAACAACATGTAAATTTCAATAAATTATATAAACATCATAAGCATCAAATTTCGATAAGTTAAATAAAATTAATAAATTAAATATAATTTCTAAATATCAGTGTACTAGTTTCGGGGTATTTGCCCCTCATCAGTACAGAGCAGGATTCGAACCCGGCACCTTCTGATTAGTACGCAAGCATTCTAACCTCTGAACCACGAGACCGCTTATATGTATTTATAAAGCTCACTGTTGTACAGTTAATGTCTATAAATAACCTGCGTCAAGGCTGATTGACTCAGAACTAGTCTCAAATCTGGAGAATACTGGCCAGTAAATATTGGAGACTTGGAGTTGTACACAGGTTGTTTATAGACATTAAATCTACAACATTTGGCTTTGCTTACATATTAATCAGATGGTCTGTACTGATGAGGGCAAGTACCCCGAAACTAGTATATGGGTGTCCTTATAATATTGGTGTTTGTGAATTATATGTAATTTCTGTGATTTATTTCGTGTTGGTTGGAGGTTCTCTATTGAAAATTCATAAACATCAAATTTTAATAGACGGTGAGGAATATTTATCTATTGAAATACTACACTGAAATAAGAAACGGCGAAAAGCTAAGCGGCCAAATGAGACAACCAAATGCGGTGCCCCAATATTAATCTAGTAGTAACATAAATATTTTTGTTCTAGAAAGAACGAATTTTATGATGTGCTAAACTTCTCACGACAAGGCTTAGCGCTAATTTATACTTAAAAAAAGAAGAAATTAATATGAAATGGGTTTAATCGTATACCTAGAGTACTCAAAGTAAACTAAACTTTTAACCTGGTTTTAATCGCAAGTTTAGTTTTTCCTGTTGCACCAAAGAAGTTTAATGTTTTCAATGTAGATAATCTAAATCCTTACTGCATTTATAAACTAGGTAGGTAGACTAAATAATATTCAGAAGGTGTTTCACACAAAGACGTTATATAGTTAAACTATAGTAGATATAATTGAAATCTGTGGTTTCACACTTACCTAATATGTATTTACAATCATATTTAAAAAAAAAATAAACACTAAAAATGTCTATAATTTTAATATGCATAGTTTCTTTTAATAAAAATCCTATACAATGAGTTACTTATGTGGGTATGAGGTATAATGATTGCATTTAGCTAAAGAAATTGTCAACAAAGTTATTAGTGTTAGGGTGCTTTCAAAATTGGTTACTTTTATATTCCTATCCTTTTTTCAATGTTTTGACAATAACAGTTTGTTCTAATTTTTAAAAATTAAAACAGGTGTTTGTCTCAGTATTTACTGACTACTCTTTTTGAATAATAGGTGATCAAATGACTACATATATTGAAAGTGTATTACTTTTTTTCATTCGATATAAGTGACAACTATTATTTAAATCTTTAAGCATATTCTTAGATTTAAAACAGTAACCGTTTTTGGAACCTCCCTTAGGTACTTGGAAATAATTATTGTTTTTAAACACATGAACAACTTACTTTTTGACATGTTGATGTCAATTAATGAATTCAAATGCTAAATTGCAATCGTAACTTGGCATTGTAGCTAGCTGACTTATATATTAGGCATCACCTTTCTGTTAGCACACACTGCACAAGCCAATAGCATTCTGATAATGGAAATATTATGCCGAATTTCTGTTCTGTATTACCTACTATGCATTTCTAACTAACTTTAATTGTTTGGTTGCAATAGGGTACTAGTTACCAATTAACTTGGAGGGAAACCAATGATGTTATATTTGATGAATTATCTATGATTCGTAATTAATATTGCTGAATACATTTCCGTAGACCAAATTTACAGATAAATAAACTATAAGATGGAATTGATAAATTTAATCATTTAGTCTGTCATTACAATAAATAAATGAGATCATTCTTGTGTAATAGATTCTAAACATTATGATAGTAGAATAAAAAACAACAAGTACACTTTATTGGGTGGGTATGTAGAAAATTTGGAGTCACGACGTTTCAAGTGCAGTAAAACGTTAGATAGAAATGCAGGCTATTAAATAATACCAGGTGTTATGCAATCAGAAAATACAATAGTGGAGTGAAAAGTACACACAGAAGGCCGGCAGAATGAAGTTGAATAAAATCAAGTAAATCGGTGCCTAGGTAGCCATTGATTAAATTAGATCATGAATTTGAGATAACATTTTCCAAGTTACATGGATCATAGTATTGAACATATGTACATATTATCAAACACAGACTAAACACAGTTTTGAGTGTATTTCAATTATTTTATGGTGTGAGCTAACACACTTTTGGCCATTGTTGGCTAATAATTAAATATGAAAATGTCACATTAAAACATTTTATGAGTTTTAAACTAAAACTGTGATTTGATATACTGAACAATCTTTGGTGGTTAATAAAGTGCTGATAGGAGGTAGATTGATGTCAAATAGACATTTAGTCGTTGAACTATTTCACCCTCTAGTAGTTCTTGTTAGTCAAATAATTGTTGTCTATGCAATATCTGATAAACCAAAATATCCCATAATTATCGACATACTTTTAGTTGAATTATTTATTTTCAGACCTCATCGAACAACGTGCAAGACATCATCGAATCCCGTGTTGAGAAACGAACCAAGGGCACGTTTGTGCCACTCGGCGGTAAGAAGTTGCTCACCTATTTGGACGACTTTAACATGCCCTCTAAGGACACGTTTGGATCACAGCCGCCGCTGGAGCTCATCAAGCAGTGGCTCGACTATGGCTTCTGGTACGACAGTCAGAAGCAGACCATCAAGCGCATCAACGGCATGTTCATTCTGGCCGCCATGGGTCCGCCGGGTGGAGGTAGAACAATGATATCGGCACGCCTTCAGTCCAGATTCAATCTGATCAACATGACTTTCCCCACTGTATGCCTACTGTCTGTTAGCTGATCTGTTAATGGATATTTTAGATATTAGAGAACCCAACATCTGTACTGGTGTTTAACGGTTTCGGGTGGGGATTCAGATAAATTTCTAGCACATAGCAGGGACATACTAACCCAAAGGACTGTCAACTCCGGGTTTTGTGTGTACCATTAACTTTAGACTGGATGTTAAAGACCAATTATTCATATCTCTGAAACTATTGAACAAATTGCTTTGGAATTTGAAACATTGATTTGAAATAAATTTTAAGATCATAGATCCAGTGACCATTGTTTTAAACCTGCCCAAAGAGCCATAAACATCAATTTTGAATGAATTAGAACTGAACAATAACAATAACTTTTTATGTTTTAATTATATACATATTATTTACATCCTTTCAACTAACTTATGACATGCTAGGCTCCTTGAATTTGATCTATATCATAGGGCCGACAATTATTGATTTTTCATCTCTAGGTTTATACCTCAACATTTGATATAGATATAATGTCATTTAGAATTATATCAAACGAATTATTTTCAAACGAAAACAAAAGAATTTTGTAATTATCTATTTTTATTGGTTATTCTTTGGTTAAAGTACTCAGAATATTGAAAAATCAATAATATTAAATATCTCGGTAACAGAAATAAATAATTACTAAACTATTTCTTTGTTTGAAAGAATTTATCGTTTGCGATATGATTCTAAAATTTGCCATTTATACTTAACATAAATTTTGAATTATAAACCTAACTGGGAAAAATCAATGATTTTCTGCCCTACAATCTAGGTCAAATTTGAGGACACCTAACACAGTGTCGTAAAATTGAATGAAGCTAAATAATATATGAATCATTAAATATCAAAAGTTCTCATTATTATTCAGTTCATTCACTCCAAATTGATGTTTACGGCCATTTGAGCTGGTCCAAACCAAAGGTCATGTGACCTAAGCTCAAATTATTGTTCCAAATTTCAAAGCAATTGGTTCAGTAATTTCAGAGATAATAAAATCAACCTAAAGTTAGTGGATAACAAGAGTATGGACTTGACAGTGTATACAAACTGCCAAAGGCAATTGATTTCTGACTAAATGGAGCGAAATTATATCGGGATGTGATGTCGTTTTCCCCAGTATTATTGAAAGTTATAATATAATTCTTTTCTTTGCTATGCCGCGAATCTATAGTAAAATTTCGTACATAATTTAAACTATAGAAAAAGTCGTAAATAGAAAAGTCGTACATTTTAAAAGTAATAAATATCTCTTAATAAAAAGTTGTAAATAAAATTTAAAATATCCGTTTTTTACGAAAAAAAAATCAATAGATTCAGCAGATAATTTGATGAATGACAACATTTTCCCACTGTTCGATTAATTTTATGGACAATTGTTTTGAAATGTAAAACTTGTTCAGGTTATGTACGACTTTTTATTTTCTATACGACTAATTATGTACGACCAATTCTACGACTTTCTGTTATGGGTTTTGTGTCATGTATTGATTTATTAAAACTAGTTATAGTTATCAGCGAACGATGGGGGTAAAAATTGTTCCAGCTATCATTTTTATTCTCAGGAGACCAATTTGAAGCGCATATTCGGCAGTATGATCAATCAGAAATTGCAAGACTTTGAGGAGGAAGTGAAACCAATTGGCGATGTGGTTGCTCAGGCCACCATTGATATATACAATGCTGTCGTACAAAAATTTCTGCCCACACCGACAAAAATTCATTATCTGTTCAATTTGAGAGATATCTCAAAGGTAGGTGGCTCATCCTGTCTTTGATAAATGGTTTCAAAATTAAAAAGCTGAGTCTTTATGGGGGAACAATTTTATTTTCAAATTTTTCTTTTGTTTATATTTCGAAGTCACCAGATGTTATATCATTCACAACAACACAGGAAACTTTCTCAATAAAAATATCTACCTAACATTTATTTCATTTCAAACCACATAGGCGGGACAGTGGATCTAATAAGGGGTCTGACCTCATACAAATTGCAAAAGAAACAAATGCAACTCGATTTACTTACTCGTAGATGTACATCGGACACATTCGGCGGGGCAAAATACCTTAGAGAACCTTAAATGGTCCTCCCTAATGTTAAATTCCCATCACTCAAAAAATCGTATTTTAGTTGTTTATCCAATGCGCCTGGAAAGTAATATACGTGTAAAATGCATAATTTTAATAAAACAAATATTTTACGAAATCCCATTTCCCGTTACCGTGAAACCACATCAATTTGAATTACTTGTAACATGAACAGAAGTCAGCACCCTGTATAATGAACAAATTGAATAAACAAGTAAACACGATTTTTGAGAGAAGAATTTAATACGAGCATTAAGAAGGACCATTTAAGGTCTTCTAAGGCATTTTGTCTGGGTCGATTTGGGTATAATGATATCCGATGTATGTGTAAATGAATCCAACTACATTTATTTATTTTCAATATTTTATTATAATTTTCCAGGTATTTCAAGGCATGCTGCGTGCCAACAAGAATTATCACGACACCAAGACGGCCATCACCCGTCTCTGGATCCATGAGTGCTTCCGCGTGTTTGCTGACCGTCTGATTGACGAGAAAGATCGCTCGGCATTTGTGGACATCCTCTCCGAGAAATTGGGCATTCTCTTTGAACAGACCTACCACAACATCTGCCCCAACAAGGTGCCTCCTATTTTCGGTGACTATCTGAATTCAGACGAGGTCTATGAAGATATTCAGGGGACTGATAAGCTGAAGAAGCACATGAATGAAATGTTGAATGAGTACAACACCTCACCGGGAGTTGTTGCTATGGACTTAGTGTTGTTCAAGGATGCCATAGAACACGGTAAATTTTTAAAACCTGTGGATGGATAAGCATCAATTTTATGACTAATATTTAGATTAAAAAAACTAAACATTGCATAGATATTCAAAACATGAGCTAAGCGTCTATTTTATGATTCAACAATGTTCTATGAGAAATGAATTTGTCAATCATTTACCTCAAATTGAAATGTTTAATGCAGAAGAAAATCTAGACGACTGCTTGAAATCTGCAGTACGCATGGTCAAATTGTATGCTATCAGATATAGCCCCACCCGTAAGAATCTACGATGGCTATTAGCCACCCATGTCCAAAATCCAATTTTTTAGAAGTTGCGGGTTATGTAGAGTAATTAAATGTAATCTGGTTGCAGCACTGAAAAGTAAATTTAATGTCCCATAACACACCCCCATGTCCAAATTACAAACTGCACATCAACGAAACGGTGTAGTCTCGCGCCTTAATCACCCATGTCCAACATGAGTTATTTTTGAAACTGTAAGTTGTCGAAAAACTTCGATGTCATTTAAAAAATCGAATTTTGTGGTTCCGTTTTTCGACTTTTATTAGATTTTAGAGGCTATTCTGCAGCATCAATTACTCTTTTGTTCGTTGTTAGTCCAAATCATATGATGCTCCTACACCCCATCAAACGTGTAGTAGATTACGGCATAAATTGAAAATAGATTTAAAAATCGAATTTGGTGATTTTGTTTTTCGACTATTTGAGGCTCGTAGAGGCTGTTATCCTACATCTAGTTTTAAGATTCTTGTTCTCTGAGGTCCCTTGCACCTAAGTCAAAATTGTATAATGTTGCCGGTGGGGTTTCGCCCCCCCCCCACACTCCCCGTAGTAGTGTGATTCGCCCTAGTCACCCAGGTACAAATTCCGACTTTTTGGTTGCCAGCTAAATTAATATTATACACTCGTTTTGGTATCGTGGGTAGCAAATTTCATACACTCTTTAGGGCTATTATAGTTATACCAAACTACGGATTCGTTTGGGCAATATTAGAACTTTAAACGCTTCATAGAGGATATTCTACTGCACTCATTGTCAATATTCTTCCTTTAATAGATGCGCCATATTCAAATTTGGTGGGGGTAGCGCAGCGCAAATCCCATACAATTTAAAATTGTCGTTTTTGGCGGTTTTATGGCCGACAAAAAGGTTGCTGGTTTTCCTAGATTTGTGTTAAATGTTGTTAGTTTCGGTAAATCTCAAAAATATTTGTAAGCAGTTTCAAGGGTTTTCTATATTTTGCTCTTAATTATAGCTTTCTCGATGTTACGGTCTTTGAATTAATTTGGGCTAAAAAAAGGTATCACCGACGGAAAACAATATTCATTTAGATCATTCTATGAATAAAAAAAACAGGAAACAAGTTTCAAATTTCTTCTATGTTATTGTATTTTAGTATCCAAAATTATCCGCTATATTCGTCAACCTCGAGGTAACATGCTGCTAATTGGTATTGGCGGTAGTGGTCGCCAGTCTCTCACTCGACTGGCTTCCTTCATGTGCGAGTACCAGACGTTCCAAGTGGAGGTGACGAAACATTACCGAAGACAGGAATTCAGAGATGGTAAGCAAGGAATTCAGACATGGTAAAATAGGAATTCAGTTATGGTAAAACAGAAATTCAGGGATGGTATGAAAGGAATTCAGGGATGGTAAGACAGGAACTCAGGGATGGTATGAAAGGAATTCAGGGATGGTAAGACTGAATTGAAGCATGGTAAGACAGAAATTCAGAAATCATAAGATAAGAAATTCAAGGATCATAAAACAGGAACTCAGGGAACATAAGATAGAATTCAGGGATGGTGGGATTGGAATTCATGGATAATAAGAGTGATTCAGTGATGATAAGCAGGATTTCAGGGATGGTAAAAAGGGATTTAAAGATGGTATAGAAGATAGAAATTTCAAGAAATACGTTTGATTGTTCTTGATATTTCTTTAGTCATCCATGATGTTTTGTGTCTGTCCTGATGTTTTAGTACATTGTCCATGGGATTAACATCATCAGTTTTACTTGCTTATAGATTTGAAGCGCCTCTATATGCTAACTGGTGTAGAACAGAAGCCCACTGTTTTCCTTTTTAATGACATCCAAGTAGTGGAGGAGAGTTTTCTGGAGGATATCAACAATATGCTCAGCAGTGGTGAGGTGCCAAACCTCTACAAGCCTGATGAATTCGAGGAAGTGAAAAATGCTTTATCTGATCAAGCCAGAAATGAAGGACTGGATGAATCAACCCAGGTAATGTAGCGTTGACTTTTATAGTTTTAACAACTAGTCTAGCAATCTGAAACTCAGGGAATAAAAAGTAATGTAATAATAATCTAACAGATGATCGAATACAGTTTTCTATCAGATAACTGCATCTCCGCTCTATGAGCGCATCTGCGGAATTCCTAATTTATGTCTAATAAAAGTTAGTTTGAATGACTTAGTATAAGGTACCATTTAAATAAAAGTACGATTTTTCTTTTAAGCTTTATATTCATAGAATAGATGTTATCATTAAAACCCTTAGTTTATCATAGAATGAAACCATAGACGCCAGGTTTAGAGTGAAGAGGGATACTACTGACAGAAAAGTATTTATTTGAAAATTGACTATTTGTTCTTGAATTTCATCTGATGACGGAGACTCCTACTTTGATTTTGATCTAGGCCATGTTCACCTACCTCATCGAACGTGTCCGGGCCAATTTGCACATTGTCCTCTGCATGTCGCCGGTAGGGGAGCCCTTCCGCAACCGTATGCGCATGTACCCCGCCTTTGTCAACTGCACCACCATCGACTGGTTTGTTGAGTGGCCCGCTGAAGCTCTTCTCGAGGTCGCTGGCAAATACCTAAGCGAGCTCAAGATAGGTGACAATGATGAGGTGAGAATAATTGGTTTTGTCAAATTTCTCTTGTTAGTTCAATAGGTTAGATTTTTGCTTTTCTATAATTGGTGTAATGGTTGATAGTGTTTGAATGCAGAGCTAAATTCGGCACTAGTAGCCCAGACATTCTAGTGTCCAACTTCAAATTAATTGTTTCACATGTTTTTTCAACGGTTTTGATATTTCACAAGTATTCTATATGATATAATCGTACTAAAAATTATAAAATCATCAGAAATTATCGCTGCCTATACTAATTTCCTATCATTAAAAAAAATCGTAATTTACTCGTTTATACAATTGGCATATAATTTATGGTATTGACTTCTGATGCTGTTGTAAATATGTTTAAAAATATGGCATGGTTCTAGGTTAATGAGAAATGGGTTTTCGTAAAATACAGTATAGTTTGTTTTTGTAAAATTATATTGTGTTTATATGTATATTACTTTTAAGTAGTATATGGAATTTTAATAAAATAAAATAATATATGTTTTACGAAAAACTATTTCCATAAACGTCGGACCAGACTAATTTATTAATTGCTTTCAACTTCATCAGAAGTGAGTTAATACAGTAAATTATAGGCTAATTAATTGTATGAAAGAGTAAAATGCGATATTTTAAGAGATAACAAATTAACACTGGAACGACTATTTTTGATGATTTTCAGAACTTTCCCCAAGGACTTTTGGTATATCATACTTTTGACATACCAAAACCATTGAAATATCCTTTGAAGGATTAGTTTGACGTTGGGCCCTATTTTACCACAGCATGACTAACTGGACTGTGTTTGGGGATCAATAATTGTTTGATTTCATAGCAAAATTTGGCACTAGTGTACCTAAGGCCGTTACAATTCTAATTTTGAATCAACGAACAGGCATGTGCATGAGATTCTTCTTTGCATGACTGATGTGATACAACCGATTTCTCTAAGGAGCTTGTCTCTATTCATGATTGTATCTACAATGTTTTCGAAAAATTTTGGTGGGTGGATCGGCATTTTCCTAAATTATTTTATTTGTTATTGTTGTTTTACCAATTTATTAATTTATTGATTTTGAATCATCTATTTTGATTAACTACTTTTTACAGGAAATTAAACATTTAGTGAGTTGCTTATAGGAGGGTAATCAGATGTGAAACATTTAAATTTCATTAATTTTAATTAGAGCTAATATGATTATACAGCATGTGTCATGAAAAACGCAATTGGGATAAAAATAGAACATTTTATAAATTCAATTTTTTTTATAAATTCCAAGAAATCCAATAAGATTTATACTAGATATAAAAATAGACAATTTAATGCTTTTCATAATATCCCTGCTTATGGATAACTCTGCTTAAAAAAAACTATTTTATTATTTTCTGAATATTTATTAAATTGTTTTTTGATTACGTTTTTTATGACATACCCTGAGGAAGTATCTTCAATACAACATAATATATACTACTAACACTAACATATTAGTAGTACCTATGCTATATTTATCAAGAAGCGTTATCAGTGTATTATGCAGCTAGTAGGCTGGTAACTATTTTTTGAATGTAATTGATACTAATGTTGGAAATGCCATTAATGCCTAGGCGGTTACGATAAATATGAAATAATATACTTTAAAATTAGCGCCCAACACAAAATTTGATTTTTTTAGATTGGTTAAGTACTTTATGCTTTCTATTTAACTACTTCATTACAATGTACAGCTACATAATTGTATATAACATACCACCTACATACATAATTATGTATTGTCAACAACTTATATGTGCAGGTGCCTGTTTTATTTAATATTTTTAGCTTTAAGAAATAAATAAAAAAGTAAATTTAAAAATGTCAACAATTATGAGTATAAAACAAGTTTTGTGTGTATAATTTGAAAATACGTATGTTTTATTATTATACTGAAATACTGACAATTAAGTACTACATTGCATGCCACATAATAGAAAATATCTATTTTAAAATTCCTAATATTATTTATTTGTTTATTTTAGTAATTTTGATTAAGAGTGTCTGAGTATTGCTTTATAACTAGTTGACATAATTTTTATTGATCAATTCTATTTTTTCCACCGAACACTCTAGAGTAAAGTGAAATTTGAATTGGGTAAACCTAGGACCAAACAAGAGCTATTTGTGAGTTTTCTACCATACTATGTTTGAAAATATTAGCTAGAATTTAATATGACCTCACCCTATTTATCATTGTCCTTATTTATTGATTACAAACTACATAATTTTCTATGTTTGTCTGAAAGATCAAGCGCACATTAATAAATCTTGAAAACACTTGTACATAATTCAATTGTAATTAATGCACACAAATAAATCACATATATTATGATTCTAAGTCAATTTGTTTGAAACCAATTTTGAAGTTAGTGTGGAACCCGAGGCCAACTTTTTAGACGATTTAGTAAACGTATTTTTATTTTGTGTCTCTGTTTTGATGGTTTTCAACTTTAAAATTTTATTCTCTCATCAAATATCATGGAAAATTGGTGGAACAGGTTTTAGTAGAACAGATAATCCACGAATAAAAATAATGTTTATTAGTTATTAACTTACAAGATTGGTTGAATATGCCCCAGACGAGTAAGAAATTCACTGGAAATTACGTGGCATTCAGAAAGTTATGCATAAGATTGTGTTACACAAAAAGCTTCACATAAATAGTCGTATTTATATGAGCGGGTACGAGGAATAAGTTGTTACTCTCCTAACAACAGCATAGGCATCTATTATATCATTTTAATTTTTATATACATAACTTTTGAACCTTCTTAGATGTTTTAACATTATTTATTTACTATATTTTATCTCAATTGACCGAATGTTTTTTTATAAGTTGAATATTTTTGATAAAAGGTTTTGTATAACATGAAAATTATCTTTGTTGGTTATTATGTATTTTTTCTAATATTTGGTTAATTTGACTGTTTTATTATTTATTTATGATGAATAATTAAACTGACTCTACATGCACGTATATTAATTTACTGCTTTTGTTGAAATTGTCCAGGAACAATTGAAGCCAGCCCTAGCAGACACCTTCACATTCATGCACAAGTCTGTGGCAGCCATGTCTGTGCAAATGTTCAATGAGATGAAAAGGACCAATTACGTCACACCAACTAACTACTTAGAATTGGTATCTGGCTACAAAAAGTGAGTGATCAAAGTGGGTAAAAAATAGTTGCTACCAACAATACCAAAATGATTGCATATTTTGACTAGTGCCAGCGACAATTTTGGGGTGTGTAGGAAGAGTTCGCACCTGCAACATTATACAATCTTGACCTGGGTGCTATGGACATCCGAGAACAAGATTAATTAAACTTGGTGTATGAATGTATACATAAAATATTGCGTTAAAAATGAATAATCTTTGGTGGATCTTATGAACATATTATGAAAAGTTGCTTTCGTGTGAAATATTTCAGATTGTTGATTGAGAAACGTACAGAACTTAGCGAGGCTGCCAACAAATTGAAAAATGGTCTTGGAAAGATTGATGAAACTCGCGAAAAGGTGGAATGTAAGTGTTTACTTTATTGAAATGATGATTAAAAACAACGATTTTCTAACTAAGAAGTTTTTCATGGCTTTCTATGATTTTTTTCTATTCCTTAGTAATGTCTGTTGACCTTGAGGTTGCTAAGAAAAAAGTGGCTGTGTTCCAAAAAGAATGCGATGACTATCTTGTGGTGATTGTCCAACAAAAGAGAGAAGCTGACGAACAACAGAAGGTAAGATTACTTCCTCGTTTTAGGTCTGCAATTAATCTACTGAAGTTTATTAGATAACAATGGAAATGATTGACTAGCTCATTGCTCTGTTGTAGTCCGTGTCCCAGACATCGGAACGTATCAAAGTAGACGAGCATAAGTGTCTACACATGGCCGATTTGGCTCAAGCCGATCTAGCCCAAGCCATGCCTGCTTTGGAAGCTGCTCTGGAGGCGTTGGAGTCGCTTAATAAGAAGGACATCACCGAGATCAAATCCTATGGCAAACCACCGGCACTTGTCCAGAAAGTGGGTCAATGTTCATTCGATCTTTTATTTCGTGTTTTGATGTGCATATTTGTAGGAATAATACTATTAGAGGGTTATCTAACAACAAACAGTGTTTTACAAAGATCACTGTTCAGGTATCAGTAAAGCATCTTCCAAAAAAAGCGCCTTCCAAAAATTGGTGCATTGTTACATAAATGGCAGATTCTCATTCAGGAAATTTTGTACCTCTTCAGCAGAATTAAACAAATATTTCCAGCTTCCATTTCCAGTTTTGGAAACACCATTCTATCACAAATATTAAAATTCGGATTACAAGGGGCTGTTTGAGTTACAGCTCCGTTCTCTAAGAAAGTTCGTTGTCGTCTGTATTAGAAGTATGCTGCCTGGTATTATCGTGGAAAAGACATTGTTCCAATAAACTTTAATAAACGCTGAGTTTTAGATAACTCTATGTGTATTATAGAACAGCCAATTGGAACAAAGCATTACAATCCTTTATGGTTTTTGAATTATAGAGATTTAAATAAGTTGACGTTCTAAATTTTGCTATTTTAGTTACAAGTATGACCATTTGTTATAAAATTAACTATTTAGGCATCTTGTGATTTATTGTTGCTCATAATTTCCCTGACGACTCTGTTGTTTAGGTAATGGAGGCAGTAATGATATTGAGAAATTCAGATACGTCATGGGCCGAAGCTAAGAAACAATTGGGAGAAGGTGATTTCATCAAACAGCTCATCAACTTCGACAAGGACAACATATCCGACAGAACACTGAAGAAGATTGGCCAATACTGTACGTCCGACGACTTTCAACCCGATGTTGTGGGCAAAGTGAGCCGCCATGTTTTAATGTTCACATAAATTGTGTTGTTGTTAGCGTATGACGAAACAGCAGCAAAAGGACTACATTTAATTTGGTCCGTGATGCTGTTGTCTATCGGTTTTTCAGCGTTTAGCCTTCATAACCTTTCCAGGGAACACTGCGTGGAAGTAGCTAAAAGTGTATTAAAGCTGAAATAAGAATGTTATAAACTCCATATTACTTTTAAGTAGTAGCTAATATTTAATATCTTGTTCTGTCTCTTGATTTCTAGGTGTCTAGTGCAGCTAAATCTCTGTGCATGTGGGTGCGCGCCATGGAAGTCTATGGTCGTATTTTCCGTGTGGTGGAACCAAAGCGTCAACGTCTTCAGGCGGCCGAGACCATGTTGAAAGAGAAGCAGGACCAACTGGCGGCCGCTCAAGCGAAGCTGGATGAAGTGAACAATACGATGAAACGTTTGCAACAGGAATATAATGAAAAGGTAGGTGCTCAACTTCATGATTGGCATACATATTTGGCGACAATTTCTACCAACCAACTAATTGTTATTCATCGAAACATCGAAGTAGGCTGGTTTTTGCTAAAATGGTGATTGGGTAAAAATGCCCTTCAACCTGAATGTTTCAAATTCAGATTTGTTGCTCGGTGTTATTTCTCTATTGTAATAGGCCTCGGTGACTAAAAACCTGACACAAAGTTTGAATCTGCAAACATTTTAATTCCTTAGATGGAGCAAAAGGAAGAACTGCGTCGCCAGGCTGAGTACACGGAGAAGATGTTGGAACGTGCCAGCCAGCTGGTGAGCGGACTGGCTGGAGAGAAGGAGCGATGGGAGCACACAGTGGGGGAGCTGGAGGCCAAGATGGAACTGCTTCCTGGTGACTGTCTGATTGCCGCTGCCTTCCTCTCCTACACAGGGCCCTTCCTGAGCGAATATAGGGAGGTCCTCGTCTCACAGTGGGCCGACACTATACGCAAAAATGAAGTGCCGGTTTCGGATAATTTTCTATTTACCGACTTTATGGCTAATCCCACTCAGGTAGGTGCCGTAAAGCACAATATCTAATAAGTGAATGCTAGATGTGACGAAATGTCCGATTTATTGGCTTTGTACATTTAGAATTTGTTATGCATTCATGTTGTTTCATTTATATTGGGCATTTATCCAAGTAGTAGGTTGTTAGCTCATGCAGTAAAGTATATTAGGATCTGACAAGAAAGGTCACAAGACAGCTGCCATTAGAAAGCTATTTAACATTTTGATGTAATTCTTTTTTTATCGTATAGTACCTTAAAAGGTATGACAACTTTCATCTTCATAACTCTTTCAGAAGCTTAGATATAAAGTGTCAAAAATCCCGATTTTTCTACTTCTTCAGACCCAATAACTACCCCTAAACTTTAATCGATTCTTTTGAAATTTGGAACATATATTGGAAATATCCCAGAAAGAAAAAAATGATATTCTCCCATAGCAACCGTTGCTAGGGGCCTCAATGTTCCATAGCAACCACCGATTTATAAACACTAGAAAAATAATTGCAATTGCATATTATAGAACTACCTCAAATTAGTTTATATTCCAAATTTGGTGCACATAGCTGTTACATTGTACTGATGAGTGCTAAAGAGGACAAGTTTGTTTTATTACTATACATATAGCGCCTACTTTTTCATTAAGTTCATACAAAGTTCTATTCGGGTGCCTAACGAGATTTACTCTATGCAATTACAGTTTAGGATATGTGTGACTCGCATGTAAAAAGGCGTTCCATTATTTTGAAAAATAAAATGAAATTCATTAAACACTCAGTATAAAATAGTTACATATTTGTATGATTTCTCGGCTAGATTCGTGAATGGAACATTCAAGGTTTGCCCAGAGACCTATTCTCAGTGGAAAACGGTGTGATTGTGACACGTGGCATGCGATGGCCGCTCATGGTGGATCCGCAATGTCAGGCACAGAAGTGGATCAAGAGCATGGAGGGCCGGCAGCTAAAGGTGATCGATCTTCAGATGAATGACTATATGCGCATTATGGAAGGCGCCATCCAGTTTGGACAGCCCGTGTTACTGCAGAATGTCCAGGAGAAACTGGACCCAGCCTTGGACCCCATTCTGAACAAGGCCATTATTAAGGTCGGAGGCGCCTGGATCATTCGACTCGGAGACAAAGAAATTGAATATAATTACGATTTTAGGTGAGAGAAAAACGGCTATTTAAATATAATTATACTTGAAGTCAAATTATGTGGACTGTAAAAAGAAGGCGACACTTATCCATTACCTAATATGGTCGTTAAAATCAAAGAATAGTGCATTGTGGTTGTTCTCCGTTGGTGGAGGATCCTTGAAATTACCAGTGTCGTCCCCATTTTGTTGGTGTCGAGAAGGCTTTTTTGGAAAGATATGGCGGTTTTTCTTACACAGGATTTGTAATCCCACCACATTTTGTGGTCGAACTTGGTGGTTTCCATATTGATGAATTGGTCTTCCTGGAAAGGGACCTGCTGCCTTCATTGGTTGTCCTGTCTATCGCCTTGCTGTTCTCAAGTTCAGCTTGGTCTACTGGGCCTAAGACATAGATCAAGGTAATGTGGAGTTTCTGGTTTTGGAGTGAGTAACAGAGTTACCAGATCGTTGGTGGAGGTTTTTACCCATAGTTTATGCGTGTATCAATTCTGAATTTCTTTGGCCATATCCGAAAACTACCAATAATGTTTATTAGTATACGAATTATTTATACGCATTTTGTATTTATAATTTTTAGATTACAGTTTTGTTTATTTCATGGAACAAATTCTTTTCCCATTGAGCTTGTGCTATTTTTAGATTCTACGTGACTACCAAACTGGCCAATCCCATGTACACTCCAGAGATCAGTACCAAAACCTGTATTGTCAACTTCGCCGTCAAGGAGCAGGGCTTGGAGGCCCAATTGCTCGGCATCGTGGTGCGAAAGGAGAGAGAAGAATTGGAGGAACAAAAGGACAGTTTGGTCATGAGTATCGCAGCGGGCAAGAAGAAGATAAAAGAGCTGGAAGATGAGATTTTGCGTCTACTCAACGAAGCACAGGGATCGCTATTGGATGATGAACAGCTGGTGAACACACTCCAGACTTCCAAGACCACTTCCTCAGTAAGTTATACAGTGACATAGATGTCTTTGGCTTTGTCTAATTTTAACATTTTGATAAATTTTAGTAAATTGTGTTAACAAGTTATTCAGAGCACAATAATTTATCATGGTGTACGTAATGTATTGCGAATAATTAAAGAATAACAATTATCTATTTAGTAGAAAATTATTTAATTGTCTTAAAACGGATCCAGAATACAATCAGGCGATACAATGCAAAATAGTAAATCCGCACGTCCTCTTGTTACGTGACCGAAATATTGGAGTTTGGCTTTTACAACTCGAGCCATCAGTTCTCTAGCTACCTCCATTTCCGCTAGCACATAGTCATATTGGTACGATGTTATTTAATATTTTCCTCCAGCACCACATTTCAAAAGCTTCAATCCTGTTTTTGTCAGACTTTTTTTAAAGTCAAACTTTCCACACCATAAAGAAATGTGGACCATACCAGTGCCTTCATGATTCTCCTCTTCAGCTCTTGCTAATGTTTCTATCTTTCCATATCATATTCAGCTTTCCCACCTTCTCTCTGGCCATGCTACTGCTATATAGTGATAGTACAAAATAAATTTTTTCTAGATGGTACTCAATTCCAAAATAAAATGATATCAATACTGGATTCTGTGGCGCCCCATAGAATGAAATTTATAAAACTATTGTTTAAATTTCCTATAAAATTATAACTAAATAATAAAATGTACAATGCAAAGTAGCATTGACAGAATTTTCAGCCTCTTGTTTTCGACCGAACCCTACGAACCCCCGCTTCCCCCCATCCTAGCTACAGACCTGTAGATATTGCATCTTTTAGATAGGTATAACACCTAATTCTAAAAAGATTTGAAAAAAAAACAATTTTATTTTTTGTTTGACAGTGACACTGTTGCTATGAGAATGACGCATTGTGTCTATTTTTAGGAAGTAACAGAGCAACTTGCTGGTGCTGAAAAGACAGAGATTCAGATCGACGCGGCTCGTGAAGGTTATCGGTCGTGTGCCCAACGTGCATCGATCCTCTTTTTTGTGTTGAACGATCTTGGCCGTATCGATCCTATGTACCAATTCGCACTGGACGCCTACATCGATCTGTTCAACCTCAGCATTGACAAGAGTCCGCGCAGTTCCAAGCTGGAAGAACGCATTCAGAACCTCAATGACTACCACACCTACTCAGTCTATCGCTATACGTGTCGTGGTTTGTTTGAGAGACACAAGTTACTTTTCTCCTTCCAGGTGAGCCGAATATGTTTATTGTTTAGTAGGAAGGTATAATCCCTGTACTCCGGTCAAAATTGTACACTGTCAGTTATGGGTTCACCCTCTTAAGAAATTACCATGACTTTGGTCACCCATGTCCTAAATCTGATCTTTTTTAGAAGTTGTGGGTTATGTAAAGTAATTCAATGTAAAGTGATTGTGGCATTGGAAAGCAACTTTTATGTCCCATAACTCACCCAGGTACAAAATTCGAGATTTTAGAAACTTTGGGCTAGCCAAATAAATTAGATGGAGACTCATTTTGGTATAACAGCTAGTAAATTTGGTGTACCCTTTAGAGCTAAATAATATTCCAAACTGCAGATTTGTTTGGAGAATATTCTAAAAAACGTCTTTTGACGACTTTAAACGATTCGTAGAGAATGTTCTCCTGCACCTATTTTCATCATTCTTTTTTTATTAGATGCGCCGGAGTCGAATTTGGTGGAGTATCCACAGCGCGTATCCCGTTGAATAATCAAAAAGTGTTTTTTATAGAGGTTTTATGTCGAGAAATTGAGGTAAAAATGTTGTTGGTATTACGAGTACTTGAATTGTGCAAAATCTTAATCTGGGTTCTTTCGCTAAATGATTTTTAGCTCTGTGCACACTTTGAAGGGTTTTTTGGTGTTACTATTTTTGAGAACATCAGCACCTATTAAGTGTGATAGGAAAAAGAGTACCACCAACGGAAAATCAATAATTAATTAGACCATAGATGGTCAAATGAATAATAAAAGCCTTAGTTTCATTTAGGATCAAAACCAAATGGTTTTCAATAATCTAAAAGTATGACACCGTTTTTAATTAAGATTAACCTGAAGATCTTCGAAATAAAAAAGATTAATTTCTAACGCCCCACATGTTTCATGTGACATACAGCCATCATAGTTTCATATGGTAGAAATTACCAAGTGGCAAAACTGTTGATCGATACTTTTTTTTCACAACTTGTTTCATCGTTGGATTTTTCAAAATAATTTTATCGAGTTCATTGAATTGTTTTTCAGGTTTGTGCCAAAATTTTGGAATCAGCTGGCAAGCTCAATATGGACGAGTACAACTTCTTCTTGCGTGGTGGCATCGTGCTGGACCGCGACAACCAGATGGACAACCCGTGCTCCAACTGGCTGCCGGAAAACGCCTGGGACAACATCACCGAACTGGAAAAGCTGGCTAATTTCCACGGCATCATCACCAGTTTCGAGCAGTATCCGCGCGATTGGAACCTCTGGTTCACTTCCTCGGAGCCTGAAACAGCCAGTCTGCCAGGTGAATGGGACAACGCTACCAACGAATTTCAGAAGATGCTGATTTTGCGCTCCTTGCGACCCGATAGGGTTTCCTTCTGCTCGACCTCCTTTATCGTCAACAATCTTGGCAGTCGGTTTGTTGAACCGCCGGTGCTTGACATGCGCCAGGTGGTGGAGGACAGTTCCCCACGCAAGCCACTCATCTTTGTCCTGTCGCCGGGCGTGGACCCCACCAGTGGTCTGGTGCAATTGGCTGATTCAATTGGCATGCTCAAAAAATTCCACTCGCTTTCCCTCGGTCAGGGTCAGGCCCCAATTGCCACGCGTCTTATCAAGGAGGGCGTCAAGGCCGGCAATTGGGTGTTCCTTGCTAACTGTCACTTGTCTCTGTCATGGATGCCGGCGCTGGACAAACTTGTGGAACAGTTGCAGGTTGAGGAACCCAACCAGGAATTCCGTCTGTGGCTCAGTTCGTCGCCTAATCCCGATTTCCCCATTTCGATCCTACAGAACGGTATCAAGATGACCACGGAGCCGCCCAAAGGTCTCAAGGCCAATATGAAACGACTGTACCATCTGATCAAGGAGGACCAGTTTAACTTGTGTCAGAAAAAGGAAAAATATCGCAAACTACTCTTCTGTTTGTGCTTTTTCCACTCGGTGCTGCTTGAACGACGTAAGTTCCTCATGCTTGGCTGGAACATTCCCTATGAATTCAACGATTCCGACTTTGAAGTGTCGGAGAATTTGCTCACCAACTATTTGGACCAGTATGATGAAACACCCTGGGATGCTCTCAAGTATCTCATTGCCGACATCAATTATGGCGGTCACGTGACGGATGATTGTGATCGCCGCCTGATGAACACCTACATTGCAGACTTCTTCAAAGAGGACATGTTGAAAGAGCCCTTCGCCAAGTTGTCGATATTGACGCACTATTACATTCCGCGTGATGGTGCCCTTAACACCTACAGGGAGTATGTGTCCATGTTGCCAAACATTGACCATCCTGAAGCTTTCGGTCAGCACCCTAATGCAGACATTACCTCACAGATTCAGGAGACTCGAATGCTATTTGACACACTGTTGTCATTGCAACCACAAGTAAGCTCTCTCTTGAAATTAATTCAGTCTCATCTTATAGGTTTTTCAAATGCTACAAATTTATTTAGCCATCTAAAAAGAAAACTATTTATTTTTGTGCACACATCATTAATTACTTGTATTATATTATTAATTTTGTACAAATTTGTATCTACCCAAATTAAAATATCAAATTGTGCCACATTAAATATGTCAAGAAGCCTCATAATCTAGCAAATTAGGAAAACATTGAAATATTTTCGTGATACGCATTCTTTACTTTTATCTAGATAAATAAGTGTTTAATTTCTTGTTTGGTATTTTAATATTTATTCTTGCTCTTTTTAAAACATTTGCCTATCAACCAATACTATCTATCTATGTATAGATCAAAACGTCACTTGATGAAAACGGACAGGTATAGCAGTTTTGTTTGTAGCCACTCAATTATTGTTTTGTGGTGTGTTTGATATCGAATTAGTGTTCGCTAGCTGCCCAGTTACTACTTGTATATAGCGTTTTTTGGTGCACACAATGCCATAGTAACTACTCTATGATAGTCATTTTTATCTGTGTTTTTTTACCATAGATTATCACATAGCTAGAATATAGAACTTATGTGGTCTTGACATTTCCTGCTGATAATCAAAGAATTACTGAAAAGTTCATTAAGTTATATTTTTTAAGGTAGTTATTGATCACATTCATAAATAGTGGCGAAAAATATTTTTACTTTCAAAATCCTGAGATACCGAGTCTTTTTTAGCACATTACGGGTCTACTAGGCCTTATTGAACAGATGATGAAAATAGAGATGTTACTCGTACGAGCCATAGATCATCAATTGACATTGGCAATGTTGTATGACACGTTTAGGAAATAAATCACAAAGGAAGGAGAGCAGATACATGCTATTACTATCATCAACTAAAAGAATTAATTTTAGTAAATATTGATCGAGAATTACCAACTTATGCTACCAGGAATAGGTAGGTAGACAACATGTAGAATTTTTACTTTTTTCCATAAAATTTTGATATACCATTGATTTTTCTAAGAATTGTTAGTTACAATAAATAATACGAACACACTTCTTTGTTTTTTCCTTCATCTGATTGACAATCTGTCAATGTCTAGATACTTCTTATCTGAATCTTTTCCTCGTTTTGTTGTTAGTTACATAATTTAATTTAGATCTTGATCTTATCTGAAAGTGGAATTAGTAGTACCTTGATGTTTTTATACTGGAGGCGTCAAAGATGTCAAAACTTTTTGATGATTTTTAAACAAGAAAACATTAGTTTAACATCTTAATATAATTTTACCATTTTTAAAGCGACCATATAAACGTACATATAAACTCTATTAAATAAAAGTACATAATTTTGTACGTACACGTTGATATCGTTCAATTATCTTTAAAAAGACTTTTTTAACATTTTAGGATTTATGACAGCTAAACTTTGGATTGTTTGAATATCGTTAGCGACACTACTAGTCTTGACTTCATTGTTTAAAATAAAATACTAAATTTATTTATGGCTGTTGTGTATACTTTTGCGCAGCTATTTTCTTTGTAGTTTTAGTGTTAGTTTTACTAGCTGAAGAACTACACAGCTATTAATTTTACATCTACGCCAGGTTTCAACCGGTACTGGAGAATCTCGTGAAGACAAAGTACTGGAATTGGCTAATAATATCTACAAACAGCTGCCCGAAAATATCGATTATGAAGCCACTGCTATTCTTCTCTCCGCTGATCCTTCTCCACTGAATGTGGTCCTACTGCAGGAGATCCAGCGCTATAATCTGCTCTTGGGAACTATTCGTGGACAACTCACAGACCTGGAGAGGGGCATCCAAGGCCTCGTGGTCATGTCAACCGAATTGGAATCGATTTTTCAAGCAATATTTGATGCCAGAGTTCCAGCAGAATGGGCCAGGGTAAGTGGAGTATAATATTACTTGAAGTATAAGAGTTGAAAATTTTAATCATTGGCTGGTGATAGGACCAGCAAGAGTATGTGAAGTGCACAGTTCAGAGTAGGTGACAGATCAAGTATAGAGGGTGATAGATCAAGAATATAGAGTGATAGATCAAGTATAGAAGTGATAGACAAAGTATAGAGGGTGATAGATCAAGAATAGAGGGTGATAGACCAAGTATAGAGGGTGATAGATCAAGAATAGAGGGTGATAGATCAAGAATAGAGGGTGATTGATAGATTAAGTATAGAGAGTATGGTAGTGAGACGTGGGGTACGACCATCTCGGATGAAGACAAACTAAATGTCTTCCTCAACCTGTGCAGGTTGAGAGTTCTCAAAGAAACTCATTTCAGTCACATAACTGCAAAAGAACTG
>JAUYWI010092186.1:0-12180 GCA_034780595.1 Parotoplana pacifica | reverse complement strand
CAACCAAAAGATGTGTAAAAATATAAATATGGCTTCAACATAAAAACAACATCCCTTCAAGATCAAATCAAAACTATTTAATCGTGTGTATCTTGTTCAGCACCCAAGCTGATGGCCAGTCAAGCTCGGTGATTGAAAATACAATCTAGTATATCCGAAATCAAAAATCGAAAACCATAAAACAATCCGCGCAGAAATGAAAAATGTAAAATAGTAAAAATGCAATACAATAACAAGAAATATGGTGCGGGACTTAGGACCCTCAGCGAGAAGTTTTAACCAGTTTTATGTGTACACAACCGTCACTCTTCCCAGAATCTAGTTATTATTCAATTTGCTAAAAAGACAGAATAAGCGCTAGTTGAATTAAAAGGCAGATCAAAAGCAACTTGGAGATGATGGAATCATTACATTTATACCAAAAATGCATATTCCTTATGTAAGAAATATATAATGACCACTTTAAATACCAAAAATATCATAATTGTGATTAATATAACAATTCTAATTGGTAATAACTGGGTACCTTACAGCATTATTTTGTAAATGTTTCAAAACTAAATAGTAACTAATTATAGTCACAGGAATTTCCACTTCTACGTATTTATTACAATTTTTATTGTACTGGATTATGAAGTGCATAGACTCATTTTCAACGAAATTTGGGGTACTAACTGAAAGTTGTGAAATGTAGCAAATTTGAAAAGCACCAATAAAGAATAATTTTGTTCCATTATGTCATATGACGAATATCAAATCAAATTGAATGCACATTATCTGCTAGTTCAGATATATAAACAAGTGATATAGTGAGAATTTTAAGTTGATTCTTCAGTGTTTAAAAGTGAGTTTGTTTACTACAATTTTTCACAGATTTAACACAGCCGTTTGTATAGGGTTCGTGGTGGATCCAAAGGGAGGCCTAAACAACATTTTGCGCCCTTTACAAACTAAACAAGTTCACAATTCATAGACCAGGAATTACAGCACGTATCTTGTCAGATAGGCACATCCTAATAGTAACATTAATTCTACTTACAAGACGCAGTAACAATAGGATGAGAAATAACTAAAGAAGTGCGATTCGTAGACGATCAAGCAATGATAGCAAACTCAGACGGAGGACTACAAGAAATGGGCAAGTTCAAATGAACATGACACTTAACAACCAACAACTTGAACAAGTCAAAACCTTCAAATACCTTGGAGCAATTATATCATCGGATGGAAGGTGCAGTATCGAAATCCGCGCAAGGATTGCAATGGCCAAAACGACATTTATAAGAAAAAGAGAATTACTAACAAAATCAGTACGACTAGAAACTAAGAAGAAAATCGTGAAGACAATTATATAGAGCGGAAACCTGGACATTGCAAGAAATAGATAAGAATAAAATTGAAGCACTAGAAATGTGGATTTGGAGAAGAATGCAACAGATAACATGGAAAGATGAAGACAAATCAAGAGGTACTCCAACAAATCAAAGAAAAACGAAGCATGTTGGAAACAATAATCAGAAGAAAGAAGAATTCGATTGGACATATAATACGTGGAGAAGGAATGGTCAAAGCAATTCTGGAAGATCGATTTCTAGAGAAACGTTGAAGAGGAAAACAAAGAAAGGGGATGTTAGAAGAATTCAAAGCAAACACCTTTAGAGAATTGAAGGACCGGGCAGCAAACCGAAAAGGATGGAGAAAGTGTATGCCATAGAATTGAACCTGCCTAATAACTGATTCGGCAGAACCCATATAGATAGATAGATATTCTAGGAATTTTCCCAATTTTATGTTTAACAATTTTCAATAACTTTTGATCATATTTACCCCAAACAGGGAGGCTTCTTAAAAAGGTCACTTTCTATTTTTAATCTTAGTACGTTAATATCGTCTATTACAATGTTGCATATACTTTTGTTCATTGATATTACTTGTTTTTCATACATCATTATAATTAGAGAATCGTAATTTAAGGAGATTTATAAACAGCAGGAACGTTATTATACAGCCATGTTTATTCATAAATAGTGACTAGTTTCGTAAATTCACTGTTTATGAGTAAACATGGCTGTACAAAAACCTTCCTCCTGTTTATATTTCATCTTAAATTACGATTATCTAAATTTGGTTCTCTTATAACATTTTAGAACTATAATTATTTACCCAATAATTATTAATTTATCTTTTTATTGGAATTGAATTTTAATTAAATATTGTTGTACTGCTTGAACTTTTAAAAAAGAAAAACATTTAAATTCTAACATCATTTGCAGAACATTTTTCTCTAAAGAGGGCTAACGAACTTAAAGGTCCATTTATGGATATTTTGTGAGCCAGAATTTAGAGTTTAGCCTCCAACATGCAGATTCCCAGTCTGCAAGCTAGACGGGATGGGGTGTGTCTGGTGTAGACACTGATTGATTTTCGTAATTGAACCTAAAATTCAATATATTTCTCGTCACCGAGCGGATTCGAACCCACGACTTTGAGATCACAAATCCAGCGTGCTAACCACTGACTGGGCTGCTACGTCTACATGATGTTATACCAAATTTCATCACCATATTGCAATCCTAACTTCATAGGGGGGGGGGGTGCGAATTGGTATGTAGATAGATAATCAAATAATTTTCCATTCTGTTTACAACGAGTTTATAATAAGATGCTGTACATATTTATAGCAAACACCGTTTCCAGACGACAAAATTTAATAATAATTAATAAATCAGGAGGTACCGTGTAGTGAAGAGGTGTTACCGGTCGGATAAGCAGAATATTAATTAGAAGAGATGAAATTGTTGCTAATTACGATCTGATAGTTAATTTTTGTAGGTACCCTTTTATAGTTCAATCACCGTTGCTTACTTAACAGTGTTCTATGTGAATTTTATCCAATTTGCAGTTAAGTAATTATCTTAGTTTTTATTTCCTCGACTAAGATCAGAGTGATCAACGTTGAGACCATTTGCATAGTTAAGTGCCTTAGCTAACTCCACTCTAATGCAACAATTAATTAAATTAATTATTGAATTCTTTTTATTGTTTAGTTACCACCCTAGGAAGGACTTACACAATAAGGTCTTTCTATTCATCTGAAAGTAATTGAAATGATTAATTACAGAAAACTGTCGCTCTTAATGCAGCGTCTTAAGTCAGTCAAGCTGTTCGTCATAGCTACAGAAACAGCAGATTAAGTATTGTTTTTTGATTTACCTAATAGGGTCAATCATTATCTGGAGGTAGGTATATATGATCTGTGATTTGTAATAATGAACAGTAATTGATGCAACCTAACCGTTGTATTGTGTTTTAATTATGTTTAAAAAATAGTTTTGAGGTTGCATTGAATATTGATGAAATTTTATTGGATAAAATTTGCTGCTTAGCAATCTGCTGTCGCCATTTTGTGTGGGATAGTTTTGAACTGTTGAAGTGTTGCAAAAATCTTAAATACGTACCCTAGAGCTTTTTTTTTCTAAGAAAACATTTTTCCACAGTATAGGTTATATTTGAATCCAAGGATTTATGACACGTACTATTTCATTGATTTAGTTCAATTACAAAAATCAGACCCCTTTTCGTTTGCAGAGAGTGAATCTGCATGATAGTCCCAAAATCGTATTTTAGTTGATACTTCTATAGATGTTTCAAAACATTTAAAGAATTGACGTGGTCCTCTATTCATTGGAAAAATAGGTTTTCTTACAGATATTACAAGTAATATTAACATAGAATATATAATTTTAATAAAACTAACATGAAATATTTTTTTACGAGAACTTATAAACTTAGGACAACGCCATTTTTTAGAAAAAAGTACTACATAGTAACAGAAAACAGTTACCCTGATAAGCCAATTGGGTAAGCGAGTAAAATACGATTTTTGAGGAATATGAATTTAACATAGGAAGGACTATTTAAGTTCCACTAGTGCTTCAGGCACCGCTGTGACAACAGCAGACGTTCAGTTTTATTATACTGAATTTAAAAGCTAACCATTAAGGTAGGTCATTGTTTGGATATCGTTTCCGTAGGTTGAAGCTCGTGGGCTTCCGGACTATAAAGAACCGGTGAGTTCAATGACCCCCTTCAGAGCAGGACAACAAAATTTAATAAATGTTGTATTTTTAAAAAAATTGCAAACTGTAGAAAACAGTGTCTATTTTATCTAAATACTTTTTTCATTAACAAATTAATGTACCTATGGTGTCAAAAGTCTTTTTTGATAATTTAAATGCAAATGTAGTTCTACGCTGTAACCTCTATCCCGTGGTGTCAATGATGTTAATCTTGGCTTCAATTTAATTGTGACCTTGTTGTTGTTGTTGTTGTTGTGATCGGAAAATTGTCGTTGTTCGGAGGCGCGCGCCATAGACATTGAACATTGCGCTGAAAGGACTGTTGTTGAACTACAAATTCCGTTCTAAAGCTGACATTTAAATGCAATGTTTTTTGTATCGTGCTTGCTATGTTGACAAAATGTAGCCTAATATCTGGGTATCCAGTATTAAGATTGTTGTCTAGAGCCAGCCTGTTTATTAGCTCACAACGTATGAGATACATTTAATGTTACTAAAGATGCAAATAGCAATGACATACGTATTTGTACTATGTTGTAATGCATATTATTAAATGTGTTTCTATCTCAACCGACCACAACGGACTTATCCGGTGAACAGTTTTTTTTATTCTATTTTAATCTTAAACGGTCTTCTGTTATGTGTGTTTGTATGTGTGTACATATTTCTCTCTGTGGTTTTTATGTACACATTAATTACTAGTAGTAGTTGGTGGAGGAGGAATGAATGATAAAGTGATTTTGATGCATATTTTTAGTCGTGTGAAAAAAGTCTTTAATTATTATTAGGTTCTCTTGGGACTTGATTTAATAAATCAGGCGGCTTAATAGGACATCGTTTTCCAAGCTTTATTTCTTCAAAAATGGAATGTTGTAGCTTCTTTTCTTATTAAATGTCTGCATTTCGGTTTTGGTTATTGCATATATTTTTGTAGTAAATGATATTTCAAGAATGTGAAATTAGTTTATTAAAGAGGAATCTCAGCTCGGTACTTCCAGCCGGATGTCTTAGCAACATCGTCTTAGATTCAGTTATCTTCGTAGATTATATTTCAATGACTGTGTTTCGGTTTGGTACATCTACGCGCCGTCAAGGAAGTTCAACATTTTTACTTGAAGCTCTTCACGCAGTGTAGATGTTGAAAATTCATAGATTTACGAATATAGGAATTTAGATATATTTATATAGATAGCTTACAGGTACTCTTATAGAGATCTTAGAGGTACTGGTATAAAGATCATAGAGATACTATTATAGAGATCTTAGAGGTACTGGTATAAAGATCATAGAGATACTATTATAGAGATCTTATAGGTACTCGTATAAAGATCTTAGAGGTACTGACATAGTTGATCATAGAGATTACTTCATAAATATTTTTGCAGTCAATTTAACAATATCCTCAGATAGGCAAATAAGTTCTCTGTTGTTCTGCTATCCACATATTATGCACATAGGTGGGGTAACTTGATCTCTATCGAGGCAGTTCTTGTTTGCAGGAGTGTCGGAGTTGTTGCTTACTATCTGCTGACCTCCATCTCGCCCTTCAATGCCTCCACACGCGAGGAGACCTACTCGAATGTTGCCCAGGTGAATATTGACTACCCGGAGGACCTGTTCCAGTCTGTGTCACCGAAGGCCATCTTGTTCATGCAGAGTGTCATCCAGAAATACCCCAAGTGAGCGATGCGGGGTAATCTACCTGCAGGGTCGGCGTCATTTAGTAAAACTAATCAAATTGTGTACAACACTACTTGCAAGGAGTCATAGTATTTTTTATAGAAATAATATTTCAAAAATAGTAAATGTAATTTATACAAAAATTATGATAAAATACTATACTACTTGCAAGTAATGTTGTACATAATATTTAATTTATTATTTCTAAATGAGGCAGACTATGAACTCATCCTGTAGTTGCCCTCAGGGCCAGTCGAAAGAGGATTTGATGCAGCTTCATATTTGATTTTAAAGTTTATGAAAGTTTTTCACATTTTTGGTTGATCGAAAGAAGTAATAATAGTTTTGATAATACCCCTAATTTTTCTTATCCTTTACATATAAATCTATAAATAGCATCAACGTTAAAACTATCAAAAATATTACTTTCGATTAAGCAAATAATTTAAAATTTTCAGAAAATGTTCGTGACATTTTAGACAGTTGTATGCAGGTATAGATTCCAAATGAATCGAAGCAACTTTTTTCAGCACAGGAGAAATACATTGAATCTACAATTTAGGCACTTTTGTTGTATTAGTACCTCTAGTTTTTATGACGTTGAATTTATCAGAGGCACAATGCAGTGGAATTTGTAACATATTTACGGATTTTGTTGTCTCACCATTATGTAAACTGAAATGTTGAAAACGACCTTTGCCCCCTTTGGTGTTCAAACCAGCAGACCTAAATGGAGGTTCGATATTTACGTACGAATATCTTCATGAATTATCTCTATTCTTTCAACTTTGAGTATTACGCTCATAGAATGTATTTATTTATCTTTTCTGACTGGTTACTAGGGACTAATGGCTGTTTCGATAGCTAATGGACATTTTAAATTGCTCGCATTGATCGTTACTATTTGATATCGTATCTTTTTTTACTACCATGTTAATGGTTTTAGAATCGTAAATCCAAATTGTGTTACGTTTCACTTATTTCGATACAATTTGACTTTGGTAGCCATTTGACTTCAAGTGGCTGTTACTGCTTTCCTTTTCTCAATCTACTTCATATTTGGAGAGCGTGAGAGAGTCAACCTGCTGGAGTCTGAGTAATTGAAATTCTGTTTTGTTTGGCACTTGTTTTAGCACATGAATTATTGAAAATGTTACTTTTAGGTATAGACCCAGGTTGGTATGTGGTGGTAGTAGGAAGGCAGATGTATTTTGATGTGCCTCAAGAGTGTTGATCCATCGGTTGTACATACGCAGAGCTCGGTTTGAATATTAGGACCCAGTCATTTGTTTGAAAATACGATATTGGTCTGGATTACAATTCATTGTTAATTTTTCAAAAGTAAAGCACGTAGGTTCATTTTCAGAAATGTTTAGGAAAGTCTTTTAAAGTTAGAAATGTCAAAATTGTGAACCTATTCGGTCACTGTATTTTCTAGCAAATGATAGATCTAACAAATGTCTGCCTCCCTTTGGATGTTCAGTAGAGTCTGTACGTCAATTAAAATGCACATTTGATTAATTTCAGCGATCGGCTGTCCTCCCAAGATGCCCTACTGCACTCGTGGTTACAAGAACAATCCTCAGCGTCGACGGACCATCCGTCCACCAATCCCTGTCACACTGATTCTCCCCTTGACTGCCAATCCAGCTGTTGCCATGCCAACAACGCTGAAACTCCTACCACTACCACGCCGCCATCCGGTCCTGATTTGTGTAGCAGCAGACTGTCTGCTGAAGAAGTGTCTTCCAACGTTGCGCTGTCTCCTCAACCATCCACAAACAATTGTTGCACTCCGTTGTGTTCGGAATTGACTAATGACAGCACGTCGCTAAATCGGTCCTCACTGACGGAGTGTACCACGACCGTCACCCTCACCACGGCGGCAACACAAGACTGTAATGAGGAGATTGTGACCTCTGACGTGGAGAACAATGTCTCTTATCCCCATTTCCAACCGCTCAGCAAGCATTGTGCTGCCTTAGTGCCTGGGGCGTCGTATCCCCTGAATGACATTAATGCCAATGTTGAAGAGGATTCAACTAAGACCACTTTACTGAGTTAGGGTCGACAATGCAAACTATATTATATGACCAATCAATGCGATCTTATTCTTCTTTCAGTACCTACCCACTTACATATACCTTTATGGAAAGTTCTTTCATATTTTTTCATAAATATCATCCTTCATGTAAAGCTCTTTAGCAGATATCAATTTCCATATTCCTTCATAAATATCATCTTTCATAGAAAGCTTTTTAGCAGATATCAATTTCTATATACCTTCATAGATATCATCCTTCATAGAAAGCTCTTTAACAGATTTTATCTTGCAAAACTTGTACACTGCTCAAGTTGTAGATTCATTCATAGTTTGTTTCCTAAACTATTGCTTACCTGTAACTGCCTGTTACTTAGATTCTTCCGATTATCGTATTTTTGCTCTGTTCAAGGTGTTGATCTTCTTGAAGGAAGTAGAGATCTTTATCGTCCTTTCAATTCAATGCATGTCTCTTGGTATTTTTTTTTTACTTCAATGACGTTGTTAGATATAATATTCAATAACGGAAATAATCTTTTTTTAGTATTTTGCAGTTATGTAGTTTTATTCAGTGACGTTGCTTTAAACTACGAATATCTTGTGGGTACCAATTTTATTTTAAATTCAGATTAGCCTAATTTAGATGTACCCTGCCCATTCATGAAGGACCATCCTAATTTGCGTCATCAGAAGGGCAAAATTTTGACTTAGATCAACAATGAATTAGTTAGATTATTGGAATTCTTTCATTATTCTGAACAAGGCCAGATAGTTGGATCATTTATCCTTTATCTGTGATGCAGGAAATTGATTTCAAAAGGTAGTTTGTGTTTTAAATATGGGAGCTATCCACTGTTTTTGTCTGCTTTCTATCAATAAACATTTTAAGAAATCTTTTGACTGAGACTTGTTGGAATGAATGCCAAGTCTACAACAACCAAATATTATTTTTTGTTTCCAAGGTGATGGATGCTTATATTTGAATTGCTCTTTTTAAGTATTTGTACTTTTACTAATGTGTTTGCATTTGTATTATTAAATTTTGTGATAGATATGACAGGAATTGTTTTCTAGCACACATTTCATAGCTTTGACTGTCGGCCTACAGAAGGAGAAGAAGAAAGGTGTTGACTTTAGCTTTTGTCATTGCTGCGATAGTTACCAGTTGTGATGGTTACCTCTCTGATTGATGATATGAATTGTTGATGTTGTTTGTTATCGGGGGGCACAGGGATGCTCTCCATATAGGTGGTACCAATTCCCTTGCGATTTGGTCAATTGATGCTGCTCTATCGTCCGCTACATCAAAACACTTGCTACATCAAAACCCTTTGTCTTTAAAAAAAATGAATGAAAAGCTATTAATGATTTGAGTTTCTATTTCAGGGCCAGATCTAGGATTCTTAAAAAGTGGGGGTTAGTCCCCCCCCCCTTGTAAAAGCCAAAATGTATTTCTGGCCTTCACATCTTTATAATAGAACAAGGGAATCCAATTTCGACAATTAACATGCTTAATATTCTTTAAATTGTATTTGTAATTTGAAGACTTATTATTGGTTTTATAATATGGTCATGAAAATGCAGATTACATACAATTTTTTTAATGTTAGAAAGATATTTATAATTAAGATTTTACATTTTTGCAGTACCAGGAACCATCTTCCTTCCTTCCTTCCTTGGCGAGTGTAAAATTATGGTCTTAGAAAATCATAACTCTGCCAAAAATAGGGGTCCCACCGCCCCCCCCCCCAGATCCGGGCCTGTATTTGAATTCACACCCATTTTGACTTGGCCATTCTGGCGATTTGTATTAATTTCATCCATCCGGCTTACAATCAAATTTCGATAATCATTTCGTCTCTAATTTGCAGCTTTTTATTTTTGTTTCCCGCTGACAATTAATTTAGTTCTCGCTGCACGTAAGCTCACACAGCTGGAATAAGGTAAATGCCTCATCTACTGGGCTTTTCAACAACCTCGGTCTCTTTGGTTCACAAATTAACATACATACATGTATATTTATGATTTCGAGCTGAGTTCAGTGGAATTAAAATTATTAACATGGGTTGCTGCTTTCAAGCATTAATTTATGCTCAACAGAATTATTTATAGTAATTGTGCATATGTTTTGTGTTTATCTCGATCTACTCGCCATTTTCCCCTCTGCTCTATACCTACCTAACATAGTGCTTTTACCATTTTCACCGTGATATAGATACCTACAACCCAATTATCAAATGTACATACCTACTTGTAGATCTCTGTGGCTACACATAATTTTGTGCTGGAATGCTCGTGTTTGTTGTAAGTGTGGAAAGAGGTTGCTCTTAGGTGAGTACCTACGTCTATTATAGCAACAGCCGCCGTTCTGACTAAATTACCTTCTACTCATAGCGTATTTTGTTGGATCCTCTTATCTTTTCACACAATTAGTACACAAAAAATGATAGCGCTAATTAACAGAATAGTTGTGACGTCGACCTACCTGTGTACAGACATGCCGCCCCCCTACTATGATTGCTAACCACGCCAAGAGAACCTCAACGCCAATGTTTGGTGATGGTGGTGGCAGTTGGTTCTATAATTAGCGTAACTGTTGCATTCATTGCTTTAGGTAATCTCAGGCTAATTGAATTACTCATAATTTTGGCTCGCCAGCTCTCTATATTTTATTATATCGCTGTGTCTTACATAATTATGTGTGTTATTCCCACACCTTTCGTTGAATACACAATTTAAAAAACCTACTAAAAGGGATTTTCCTGCCAATGCTTGCAAATAGTAATATATTAAAGAATACTCGTGGTGTATTTCGTTTTTTCTAATTTGTGCTAGAAATAAGTTGTTTAAATGATGACAATCTTTCTACTAATTTCACATAATACGAAAATTTACCACTACAAATATGTGAGTAATAAAATTTATCGTATTTCAGTACAATTATAAAAAAAGGATATCTATCTTAAATTTTTAAGTATGTGGTTGGAAATAGTTGTGAGAAGTATAAAATTTATCGTTTATTAGTACAGTTATAGAAAATAAATAGATATGTCTTCCAAGAAAAAATATTGTTCAAAATTAAACTAAATACTAGAAAAATTATTATAAATGTTTATATTATTTTGAGTAGTAAATCTTAATTAAAAATTAAAATGTTAAAATTAACTTAATCAAATTCATTTATGGGTTACTTATTGGCATACTTTAAAAAATTATTGCCAGAATATTTAGAAAAAAATCATAGAACACAAGGATTCTTTAACTACCTGCAAGCATTGACCGGGAAGTTCCTTTAAGGAATGAATTAATCAATGACCATTTTTGTTCTTTACAATACCAAATCCAAGTATTATGTCATTGACAATCATAATTCAAGCTGTATTTTGATCTTTTTTGACAGAAAATGCCGCGACGCGCCCATAATATTCATTCTCATGTATTTTATTCTTTTGATATTTTCTATTTTGGCATCTACATCATTTTTATGAATTATTATTTTATAAGAGCCTGCTCCAATTTCAGTTTTTACTCATTTTGATTTCATCTTACATGTTTGAAAATATGTTTCTACATAGATGTTCTCTCTCTCTCTCTGTATTATTATTAGATTTATTTTAAATTCAAAGATTTCTGACAATTATTGATTAGTAATTAAATGTAAGTGCTTATTTCTAATTGTTAAATTAATTTTGAAATGTCAAAACTGACAAGATTTTGATATACTTAAGTGTTATTATGATATAGTTTGTCAATAATTTACATCTTGAGAAATATATTTTCAGCTTTTGGGACTAGATAACTGGTCAATAATAAGTTTGATATGATATATTTGATAATCGGTTTAGACATTGTAAAATAGGAAAATTAATTCTAAGTAATTTTCGTTTTATGAATCTTGTATTTTCTGTACATGAAACAATTGCATCTTGTCTACCACTAAATTATTTTCCATTTCTATTTTGTATGTTATAGATAGTCCTGTAGCCCGGACAGATTTAATTGCGGTTTTGTGCCCCAAAGGTTTGACAATTTATTTATATAGTAGATGTATAGGTTAGCACAGAAAGCGACGTTTTAAGTGGCACAGATCTTGCGTTTGGGAGCTACAGACCACCTAATAGTCCTCCTACTGTTAATCTATTAAAAAACCCACTTTTCTCGTTTATCCAATTGGCTTAAAATTCAGTAAAAAAGGCCTGGTCCTACGTTCACTGGAAATAAATTTTTGTAAAAAATATATAGTTTATATTATTTTTTTATTAAAGTTTATATTTTTCATGTATGTTACTTACAAGATCGAGAAAAACGAAGAACAGACTGGCTTCAGAAAGGGTCGAGGAACCAGAGATCACCTACACAATCTGAGAACAATTATAGAAA
>JAUYWI010092175.1:0-12181 GCA_034780595.1 Parotoplana pacifica | reverse complement strand
CGTAACAAATAAATGTAATTTAATTTATAAGCAGATTGAAACTCGTGGTGCTTGTGTTAAGAGTAATAATAAAAAAATATTAACAATTCAACATATAGCCTTTTAAATACATTAAAGATAGACAATTAAATACTTTAAATTTAGATTATTAAATAGTTTAAATGTAGATTATTAAATAATAATTTAAATATGGACAATTAAATAGTTTATCTGTAGATTACCTACAAAATAATTTTAATATAGACGTTAATAATAGTTTTCTTAAATAACCTCAATGTCATATACTGCAAACAAGTTGTAATTGCTTCAATATCAAACACTTAAACTATAGCCAATTAAAAACATTAGTATTTAACAATTTCTGTTTTAACTTGAACACAAGTATTGCAAGCTTAGACTAACATGGTGAATACAGCAGGGAAAGAAGTTGCTCATACTTACATTTAATCCTTAAAGTGCCCGTGTGAATAAAGTTTACAACGATCTATTGCACTGCTTTATAAATTTGTTTGAACGTGGCTGGCAAATGACAGAATAAACAAATTAATTGTTAAACAAATATCCTCTTCTTAGATAAAAGGTGTTACAATTTTTCCTCATTCTTCATTTTGATAAAGCTTTTGTTTGGATGATAGCAAATAACATCTTTCAATATATTCTGTTTTCAACGAATCAGATGTTGTGCTGGTATAACAATTCACTTCTATTCGCAACGAATATTACCACACCTTGGATGATTACAATTATAAAGAATGTCAAACGACAATTGGGGATAGGGAAGCGTATTCAGAATATTTTTAAAATGAAATTTGTATCGTTAGCATGGGAGCAGTCTGCGACATGATTTTTTTATGAATTTGTTTTAAAATTAACAAACAAATTGTTGATATACAACTTACTTATATTACTCGCAAATGAGAGGCCAGGACAGCTGTTTCGAACTTGTTGAGCCTCATCAGAGAGGCATTCACAGCCTGAGCAATATAAAATTTTCATGGCAAAGCATAAAAGTAAAGCAAATTTGTAAATGTTATTTCAGAAGAGAAAACATTGATGATTTTCAGAAAAAAAAGCCTGTCTTTATACTAAAAGGCACTCACGCTGTCAAAGCAGGTTCTGGCCAATTAATGTGTTTAATAGTTACATATAATAAAGAAACAGGAATACTTTGATAAAGTTACTACTTATATATATTACTCGCAAATGATAGTCTAAGACAGCCAAGGTCTTTAGGTTTGTCATGGGTCTAATTAATGAATTTGGTATTTTCGTACACGAAGATTCACTGCCAATAAAGTGTCAATTTAAAAGATCGCTTAACACAAGAACGACTGCAGATTTGACATATCTAGAACGACATTTTTAGATAGCAGTTTTTTTGTGTAACTTAATTTGAATGTAAGAATAATATCTCTTTTTGAAATGTTAATTTATTTACTTTTACTCGGATGAGGTCATGCATAGGAAACGTAGAACTCTGGACTAATTAAGATAGAGAATTTGGCACTAATCCTGCATATGTTCACAAAATAATGAACACATTCAAACGCTGTCAGTCACAGCAATCATTGTAGAAAACTGTCACAAATTGGCAGTCGCGATACATCTAACTTATTTCTTGCCTATCTCTTCCTCCGTGCTTCTCATTCTTGGCTTATTCGACCAGGAAGATGAGTTAGAAAGAGAGAAGAATTTGGTGGTTGAGTCAAAATTTACAATTAGGGGGGCCTAACGAGGCAGAAATAATCCGAGTAATATGAATAGGCATTCAATATCCATTGTTCGCAACAAAATACTCATAAACTCAGTGGGTTTAAACTCCCATAGATATAAGACTACAAAGCGGATTATAGAATACGCGTGTTATTTCGTGTAATACAAAGTTAACACGTCATTGTGAGAGCAGCACTTATTTGACAACAAAGTTAACACCTCACTGTGAGAGCAGTACTTATTTGACCAACAAAGTTAACACGTCATTGTGAGAGCAACACCTATTTGACCAACAAAGTTAACACCTCATTGTGAGAGCAGTACTTATTTGACCAACAAATTTAACACGTCACTGTGAGAGCAGCACTTATTTGACCAACAAATTTAACACGTCATTGTGAGAGCAGCACTTATTTGACCAACAAATTTAACACGTCACTGTGAGAGCAGCACTTTTTTTGACCAACAAAGTTAACGCGTCATATAAGGACAGTACCTGAAACATGTTGTATCTCTATCTCGGTATCTAGCCGCATCCTGAACTTCAAAATTAATCAATACCATCTGCACACAATTTGCAACATGTTTTTCAAGTTACACCCAATGTTACTTCTGATACCTGAAACATTTTACAGCTTTGTGGATATCATAATTTTATATAAGTAAATACAAAATTATACTTACCTTATTTTGGTGTTAGATTTATTTTTAATTTCTCCCTAAATTTCACCCCCTTTATAACGGAGTTTTGAACCCCGTTTTAGGAATGATAAGAAAAACAGTTCCCTTGTATTTGAAAATCCCTGATGTTCCTCTAGCATAATTCGTTTTTCTCTTTTAAAATAAACTCTGATCCTGAAACTGTTAGTTAATTTAACAACCAAAGAGGGATTGTTCAGAATCTGAGTGAAATAATGCCATTTTCTCGTACACTGCAAATAAAAATACGTAAAAACCGTCTCATGAGCCGGCAATTTGTTTCACGTCTCATCAGACGTAAAATCACATATTTTCATTTGCAGTGTAGTTCATAGTGTAGATCAAAGTATTATATATATTGCAACCAGGGACTACTAGAATTATCGGGAGGCAACACCAGCTAATAATGATCTCGTCAGTAACTGGCCGATTGTTTTTGAGTGTATAGCTAAGATAACGAAAGTCATTTGTACCTTTAGCAATGAATTCAATTTAAGAATTATATAGCATGCATAAAATGCCTCAAATCAAGGTTTATTATACATAAACCATGTACAAATTTTAAAAAATATTGTGGCCAGAAAATATTTTACATGATAAAAAAATTATATTTACCCTGTTTTTGATCTATAATTTAGCTTGCACAATTTTCTACTTGTACCAGGAGTGGCATCTCTTAATAGAGCGATGTCATTTATTTTACGAATGAAACCTTTATAAAATATGTTTGTCAAGCGATAAGTTTATTTCCAAAGTCATAGGGGAAAGCAAAACCAAAACATAATTTTTTTTACAAGCAACGCAGAACAACTGCTGATAAAGTGATTAGTTCGAGACGTATCTATAGAAAAGATATAAAAAACAAGCACTTGAAAACTAAAGTAATATTCACAAGATCTGTAAGTTCTCTCTCAGGAATGTCAGTTGGTTGTTTAATTGCATAGAATGCTTTTTCTTTAAACGATATATATCCAGATGTATTGTAGCAACCTCATAAAATAGGGCTCACAATGGTCCTATTTTTGAAAAAAAACTGTTTTGTAAAATAATATTTTTGTGCACTGACTGAAACATGAGAGCCAATTGAACATCAAAATCGTTATAATAAATTTTTAACAGTTAGTTTAAATGTATCAAACAATGTCCTACGCATTGTCAAAAATTTGATCAATAAATAGTGTAATCAAAAGGGTTACTTCTGATATTATGGGGGAACTAAAATTACTCACTTCTCCTGTGATTTATAACAGAAATATATATATATTCTTAATTAATTAAATCTTATTTCTTATCGGAACGATACTTATCGCTTCTTACTACTCTATTGGGAAAAACGTTAGACTGAATTTATGTGTGTATTATCTAATACGGCTAATCGCTATTTTATAGCTAGAAGTTATTTATTTCTCGAATTAGCATGTTAGGTAATTTATCAAGTTAATATACTACTTATTCAGACTACTCGTGATTTGAGTAGGTACTTTTGAAAGTCTATATTTCATCTATTTTCTGCTAATCGCAGCAAGCGTTTACCTGTTCATCGGCACATCTGACAGTAGACTAAATTACTAATAACCTATTTTATCGATTGCTTGACTATAGGCAAATCCTCTACTCAGCCGATGAAGTTTCTACCTCGCTGCTCTGGCCAGTACTACTCGATTTCTACTGGTTGCCTATAAGCTCAACTCAAGTTAAAAGTGAGCTACAATATATTTACAGTTACAATTTAACTGTTCACTATTATAATCTATCCTTAGTGGGTGTGTGCGTCGAATTATTCATTTGGAATTACGTTGCTTGCAGTTGCAATATTTTATGTGAGATTTCTATGGTAACTACCTATACTTAGGAGAAACTAATTTCTTAATTAACTTTCTAAAGTTTTAATTAACTAGTCTTGAGAGAATATTAATCTCTCATCCCTAAGTTTCTAAGGACTAAGTACTATTCTATTTGACCAAACTAAGATTTCCCATTCCCTACAACAAAAAGACAGAGTCTTCACTTACTTGTCCCAGAGAGTGTCTTGTATATGATATGTTTGAGGAAGTTCTGAGTTCCAGACAGTACATTGGTATTATACTGACAGTGCTAGGGTGTTATGATTTTGGGTTGGTACAGTGTGGCGCTACTCCATGGCGTCTGGGCGTTTGTGTAATGTTGACAATTTTTAGTTGTGTACGATTTTAATGGTTTCCAGAGGCTGTATTTATACCTCCAGAAATTTTGGTGCCTAGGAATTTCTGACATAACGATATCAATCATCTGACACATAACTAGTTCATGACCCTTTGTAATGTAAGAATATCAGAAATTATGACTGTTGTTTAGCTTGCTAACATGGCAAATACCTATATATAAATTCTACCAAAATATCTATGCGTCAGAGTTCTAGAGTTTAAACCTGTGTATTCAATGACATGGCAATTTATCTCAGAAGTTCGTCGTGTCAAATGAGTCAAATGTGTTTACAGGAAACTACGTGACTATGCTAATACTCCATTGACCGAGAATAATATAACATTTAATTAAAAATAAAGTAAAATGAAATAATGGGAAATTTAACTCGATTTCATTACAATAGTAAATTATTATCTAAAATGGCTGCACAAATTTTAGTGCTCGAACCAATCAATGAGCTTGTATTTAAAGGTAATTTGCTATTTCTGTTTTAATAATTTTACGATGTATTTGAACTATGCCAGAAATACTGTTGTGTCCTAAAACTTTAAGTACAGTACATGCATAAGTTACCGATAATTGGACATGTTGATTGTATTATTAAAGGTAGTGTACTGTGTTCCAGAATTTATTTAATTTTAACTGTTTTGGATATACAGTCAGCGTCAGGTAATAATTGATATTGGCTAGTGGAATTTTTTTATTTTAGTAGTTTAGCCTAAACTACTAAAAATTAAAATGAAAAAAATTCCACTAGCCCATATCAATTATTACCTGCCGCTGACTGTATATCCAAAACAGTTCGAAAAAAGCAAGAAATTGGAATTTACAAAATTTTAATTAATAACACTAAAGCCATTATAGAGACAGATTTTTTCAAAGATAATGAACAAACCATTTTTTGTTTACTACCTACCCATTTTTTAAATATTTGGACCATACATACTACGACAGTCAAATCTTTAAATTATAATATAGTCAAACCATCTATGACAAGATATTTTAATAAATGATAGAAAATAAATTAATAATTTACTTGCTTTGGTGGATTTTGGTAGGTTTTGTTATTTTTATTGCCCATTTATTAATAAAAGATAGTTTTTTTTACAATAAAAGGCTCTAATGTTGCATCTAGTTGTTTATAATTATATAAAAGCTATTGCTGTCATTCTGCCATTTTGTATAAAATCAAAAATTACAAAACATTACACTTCCATATTTGACAAACTTAACTTCTGGGTAAAATCCCAAAAGGATAGGGATAAATCTAGAATTAAATTTTCAAATGGTATTAAAAAAGGCAGTGGCTATCGGTCCACAAGCGTGCCGATAGACTGCAAGCTATCCGCCCGCATTGTTTTTCTAAATATTTCTTGCATGTCAATAGACTGCAAGCTATCCTCCTGCAAGAAAAACAAGTGTGGAGGTTATTTGTGTACGCATTATTTTTTTTAGTAAATTAAAACTAAGTAATTTTACGTACGAATAAATTCTGAGGTTATTTGTACGCAATATTTTTTTTAGTAAATTAAAACTAAGTAATTTTGCATACAAATAAGTTCTGAGGATATTCGTACACAAACTTACTCAGTTTTATTTTTCTAAAAAAAATATTGCGTATGAATAACCTCAGAATTTATTCGTACGCAAAATTACTTAGTTTTAATTTACTAAAATAAAATAATGCATATGAATAACCTCAGAATTTATTTGTACGCAAAATTACTTAGTTTTAATTTACTAAAAAAAATAATGCGTACAAATATCCACACTTGTTTTTCTTGCAGGCGGATAGCTTGCAGTCTATCGGCATGCTTGCGGACCGATAGCCACTGCCCAAAAAACCACTAAACTGTTATCAATTAAAAAAAAGAAAGTATATAAAGTGATATGATATGCATTCTCATTAAAAATGGAATAGAGTCAAACTTTGATTGGCTATTCTATTGTGGGATTGAGTATGTTATCTATCAATCAAATGAAATACTGTCCATTTATAAATCAGTCTGACCATATTCTACCTATATTGTGATAATTGATCAATCAAATGTAAATGGATATTAACTCATACATTTTTAATATAAAAATAATATATTTTATGCTTCTAAGTAATATTATAAAACTAAATTTTATCAACTAGAGAACATAAGAATCAAATATTTCAAAAATTAAAAAATACAAAAAAATATTTGTATGTATCGAATTAAATTTTGTTTGGTTTATTAAATATTTTTAATTTCAGAAAATTATTTATTGTATTACTTTTTTACAAATTTATTTATTTATTTTTACCCTAACAAAATTGAAATTTATTCTAACCAAATAGAAACAATAGAAAAAAATAGACAGAGTTAAATGGGGTCAGGCTAATCAAAGAGGTGATTAATTAATAGTGGCATTCTAATTCTCTATATGTCCTAGTATTGGGAATTGACTTCTACCATTATCAAAGTAATAGGTGGGACCACTAGACAATCTTAAACAAACTTTCCTATATTGATATTTCATTTCCTTATTTATCTAAGTAGCCTAAAATTCAGGGTACTGACTGCTATTACTGTTACAAGTAATTAAAAACATCATTTTAAGTTTATAAGAAATATATTTAAAAAAATGTTATATTATGTTATTTTTATTAAAATTATGATTAAATTTAACAGTGGCTATTTGTCTGTCTATTTATAATTTGTATCATATAGGTCATTATGGATCATACAATATCCATAGAACAATAGCATTTATATTTATTATTCTGTCACAGATATCTAATAGTAAAAAAATATCTATACATGGAAAAAACTGACCCTAATGGTATTGCTATGGATTTGATGGAAACAATAGTATTTATATTAATTTTTTCATTATAGAATAATATAGTCACTTCATTTTATTTATGAGCTAAATTCTAAAGTTGGAGTTATGTAATAAGATTTAAATTAGGCCATGTTTTGACCCTAATGACCTATATATGAATTGACCTATACATGTATAAATTGACAAACCAATAGAATACCAAACACTGGGTCTGTCTAGTTGGACCAATAGCCACTGTATAAAAATTACATAACATATTTCTACCAAATCCTATTTCTAGTAAATATAGGACAAAGCCAATATTTCCAATTACTTATAACAGTCAGTACACTGAATTATTTAAGGAATGTACATAGACATAGGAATAGCTATTTAAGGTCCTTTAGTGGTCTCATCTACCCCTTGACACTAGCAGACATCCATTTTCCAATACCAGGACACACAGAGTGTTGGATTATCAATAATAATTGGTTATCTCTTCTACTACGTTAACCTGCCCTAGCTCCCACTCTAATAATTTTAAATGAGATCTTTTAAAGTAACCCCACCAGAAAGTTCTGCCATATCCATTAAACTAAATAATGTTAAATAAATTAATTCCAATTAAATAGGTTTTATTTTTAAATGTTTTCTGTTTAAATTTACTTTACAATACTTAGAAGCATAAATGTATTATTTTAATTCACAAAAGTAGTTGCATTTCCAGTTGCTTGTTAACAAATAGACAGTATGCTCTGGTTTTATCTAAAATTATTCAATGATGAATCATAGATCAGAGATCTAGGAAATCTTAATTGGTATGATATTTCTTTGATTAATAACTTGTCTCTTGAAACTCCAATAACAAAACCTGTATAATTAGGACATACTGTACCTAGTTTACATAGAGAACTTCTAAGAAACTAATTTCAAAATGAAATTTAACTAATAAATGATGCTTTATTGGCTATTTTGTTCTTGTAATCATTTTTCAATTAATCAACACATCACTCTTGTAATTTCTACCTTCCATGCAGCTTTATTTACCATGCAAAGAAGTTTATTTTTTTATAACCACAGTCATGCTCAAAAGTATGGAATCACCCTGTAAAAACACAAATCACTGTATTACTCAAAATTAACTGACTAGTAGAACACTAGCAATAATAAAATAGTTTTTAACTATAAATATTGTTTTACTTGATAAAATTAATAATTTCAAACCACACTCCTGGTAAAAAATCAAATATCCTTGTGCTTTAGAAATATTCAGAAATGAGGAAAACAAAGGATTTATTAATGAAAAGAGGGCCCAAATTTGTATTTTGCAGCAGGAATGGCTATCAACAACATTTAGTCCTACTCATATGGGTGTAAACCAGAGTTATGTAGTGAAAACTATACAATGTTTTCATGAATTAGAAAGATTTGCCAGCAAAGTGAGGTCTGGAAGACCAAAGGTAACTACCCCCCCCACAGTGATGCATTGATTCATCCTCAGGCAAGGGTGCACCCCTTTGCCACTGAACATGAAATATCACAGGAAGTGTTTCCTATTGACAATCCACCAAGTCTATAAACAAGTTGATGATGATTCTGTAAAGATTTTGGACTATGGAGCAGCACACCTGCCAAAAAACCAATGCCTCAGCCCCAAGAATATTTATTTTTGTCAGAAATACAGACTCTGGACTGCCCAGGAGTGGAAAAGTGTAATGGTTTGCAATAAAACTTTTATAGAGCAGTTTGGTCAATGTCTATCCTCTGTTCGACGTCCAGTTGACCAATGGTACAACTCCAGATATGTGTTACAAACAGTGAAACAGGCAGCCAAAGTTATGGTTTCGGGTGCTATATCTGCTTGGCTCCGTTGTGGATTATGGTTTATGCCAATGAACAGTACAATTAATGCTTGTGTTTACAAAGGAATACTGCAGCAAAAACTTCACCCCTCTATGAATATCACCAACACAAATGGTGCTCCTTGCCACATGGCTAAAGTGGTATCCAAATGGTTGCCTAACTTGATTGAGAAAATTAAAATGGTATGGACTCAATAAATCTCATCAGATTATCTTACAACATTTGTCCATTCTGTGCCTCAATATTTCGAAGCATGCCTTAAAGCAAAGGAGGGTCACATGAGATACTAACTGTGTTCTGTATAGTATAACATTAACATTTCTTCTGCATTTCATAACATTTACATTTCTTCTGCATTGTATAACTCATTTCCACTGCTATTATAAATAAATTTAAGTAATAACTGGTGATTTTCTGGGTGATTCTAAACTTTTGAGCATGACTGTAGTCTTATTTTACTTTTTTATTGCTGGGCATCCTTAAAAAGGGATTGGTCACAAATGGATTAATATACACTAGTTGACATCCAAAAAATTAACCCCAGCAGTGTATTGCATTGTTTGTATATAAAAACATTTATTTTAAATAAAAATAATTATAACAATAGTTAACTTAAAAATAAAACATTTTAATATTCAGACATAATAAAATTAGAGAAACACTTACTAAGTCAATCTCTGCATCCAGAGATAGATAAACATCCAACATTTACTGAAAAACTTCTCAGTTCTGTGCAAGTACCTACTCTAAATAGCATGAATTTTGCCAAATCAAATTTCTATTAGCATCCAATGGTTCTTAAATAATAATTAGAACATGCCAAAATTAAACATGTATTGATTTTTTGTGTAGTCACTCATATTAAAAAAATAAAACATTGATTGATTTTTGTAAACTGAAAATAAATATAGAAATTGTAAGTATCATTTGAGGGTTTATTTGGTATAATTTTAGGGTAGCATTAGTTACTTGTAAATTCTCTGATTATGCCTGCAAATGATATTTGTAGTTAGTATTTAATTTAACCTACACTTTTAAAATAAAAATTGTATTTTAATGCATTTAATTTAATAGAATTTTAGATAACTTTATTTAATGTCCCATAATATTCTACATAGATTCTGTCATAAAACAAAATGTTTCTATATGGATTTAATATTTTATTTTATATTCCATTTTATTAAATTTTTAGTAATTGTATTCTATTAAAATATCTCAATAAGTTATATTAAATATTATATTACATGTTCTCTAGCTGCTAAATGCAAAAATTTTAGTAGCTGAATAGTTTTCTACTTGAGAGATTATTATTAAACATTGTTGGTTTTGACCAATATATAGTTGACCTAGAGCCACCAAGTGTAAAACATGTTTTCTTTTATTATTAGTACATCTCAGAAATGAATGCTTTTAGAGGTTACAAGTGTATTACAAAAAATGACCACCTAATTTATTTCAGGAGCTTTAAATACGTTTTAATAAGAGAATAGTTTCAATATTAAATAGAGAATAGTCATATTTTTGTAATGATTTCAAGTTTTTAATGGAATATTTCTGTGATAGCATATCTTGAAGGAAAAAGAAAAAAGTTGTAGCACCTGATATACCCTCTGTTTCCAGGTACCTTACTCAACTAAAAGTAATGAACCAACTGCTTTGACAGCTTCAGTGCCCTTTATTAAATAAAGGCTTTCTAATATATTTGTTCTGAATATGTTCTCTCTTCTTATCTAACTATTGCAATTTTTCCCTCTTATACTTTGAATGAAGTATACACAATTTTTAGATCTGAAAACCCAAAAATCGAAATCCATAAAACAATCCAGTCAGAAATGAAAAATGTAAAATAGTAAAAATTCAAAACAATAACAAGAAATATGGTGGGGGGACTTAGGACCCTATGCTCAGGCTGTGATTATGCCTACTGATAAGGCCCAACAAGGCTGAAACAGCTGTCCTGGGATATCACTTGTGAGTAATATGAATAAGTAGTATATTTTAACAAAAGAAAACCTGTTTTTTTTTAATTACAAATCTTAAGAACATTATTTCTTGTTAACCCTATGCATGCCCATCAGTATTTAATGAAGCCAGGTTGCAGTGGAGGGGGTGATTCAGAAGTTCGGTAGCCCATTACAATTGGTTTTAACAGATACCATTTTTTTCTTTAGAATCTTAAAATGAGTTATTGAGCTGATTTTCATTACATTATGGCGTTAAGGACCACTCAAATAGCTTCAAAATAGCCCGCTGGACCACTTTGGTTCAGAACACATTTTATAATTAAATATTGGCATCAAAAAATGTATTCACTGTATATACAATTTTTAAAACACATTTCTATGAAACAAAAGGTTCCGTTTTTGTTTAAATTCATCTTTTCCCAAGCTTCTGTCTAAAATATTCTATGACGTAATTACTAAGCTTACATGGAGACCCTAGCTGACTCTGAAAATGCTTTTAGATAGTTTGGCGGTAGTTTTCTATGCATTGATAACACAATTTATGGGTAATCAATTACTTTGGTTCTGACTTGTAAAACGGTATGATATCAGATAATTACAACTCTCTTTTTCAGAAATCTATCTTGATGACGTCATCATGACCAGTTTGTTTAGTGCATAAGAATTCTATGGCATGCATTGCTGTCTATGGCCTATAGTGCTAGCGCCCTTGTGACCGGTCGCTACACACCCCTGCCGCCTGGCACACCATTGAAACCAGTGATGGATGTCACCCGCATACTCAGCCTCCTCTCTGGCTCCTCAACCATGGACCGACGATCCGCCCTGGACCAATTACTGCAGCTCCTCATCTCCGACTCCAATGCCAATTCCTCCGCAGTCGCTCCTCTGGAAACGTCCAGGTTGTCCGATTTGCAGGACCCCACCCCCCTGTTTCATGCGCTGGCCTCTGCCCTCTCGGATGT
>JAUYWI010092164.1:0-12182 GCA_034780595.1 Parotoplana pacifica | reverse complement strand
TTTTATCCATAATAATGTATACATATTATAATAACGATGATTCAATAATTCACAATTTAAGGTGAGTTAAAAAAGTTGTATGTATTGCAAATTATAAAGTGCAGATTTTTTTATGCTTAACCAAGTAGCTACATAACATACATACCTACTACTTTGATCAGTATATTATAATTGTAGTTATTTCCGTTCACTTGATGTTTTACCTTCTTATTTCATTTTGTAGCATTGGGTATTATCATATATTTTTCAAGTGGCTATCGTAGTAATTAGTTAAGAGCAGAGGATACGATTAATTAATTTTAATGGGTATGTAGTATGATTGTATGTATTCTAAAAGAATGCCTAAAATACTATATGAACAAAGTTTGAAATTAAAAAGCTGACTTTAATTAGGAAAATTATTCTATTCAAAGTTCTTGTAACTTAACTAAAAAGCTCGACGAGAATAGCTTTCAAAAAAGAGTTTTCATAGTTACGTGAAGATCACCATAAGCCAGACAATATTGATTCCTCGACAATTCTCTGCCATATTATATACCCTTATACTTGTTAATAACTTTGGTGGTACCTAACTTACCAAACGCGAGTCTACCGTGTGTAACGTTTCAGAGAGAAAATGATCAACCAGCAGTTGGAGAGTGGCGACGGTTTGATATATTGATTAGGTAGATGACGCTTTCTACGTAGGTACATAATCGCAGACAATGCACTACTATCTAAGGAGAACGTGTCTACGGTGATTGGTGAGAAGACTAAGCAGAAATTCTAGACAGACATAACTAACTATTTGCTTCAAAATTATCACCCGCCAGAATTTAGTCGTCTTGTTTATAATTATTTCGCCAGCGTTTTAACCTTGCTAACTGTTTGTGGTTTTTATCACCAATTTTTGTGTTATTATTACAACAACAGTTAATTTCTCTCTGGTTTTGGATTAGTAAATGTAGAATTTCGACTTCAAAATGAGTGTTACTATGAGCCACTTTTCTCCATATCCCCCACCCAATATCTTGTCAACAATAATGCAGCAGAATTTCATGCCCTATCCCCATCTCCCTGAAGGCCCTCATGTTATACAAAGAAGTTCAAATTCTTCTTTTCAACGCGTTGGATCGCAGCCTTCATCCAGAGAATCGAGTGCTACGCGATGTTGTATGCCTCCTCCCCAGACCAAAATTGTCCCTGTTGAGCCCAAAGGCTACCTCACCAAATGGGAAAATAATGAACTTGGTGAATTTGGTAGAACCATGATTGAAAACATTTCCATTGCCTCATTCACGGTTTGGGGTGAAAAACGTCTGTGTTTGCCACAACTGTTGCGATTTGTACTAAATGACTTTGACGTGGAATCGATTCTCCAGATTTGCTCTGAGCTGCAGCTCAACTGTGGCACTTGTAATCCAAGGCAGATGGCTGTGCTTCACCAGAATCAGATCCTGCCAGAGGAAGTGCACAGCTGCGGATTAATTCGCAAATCGGACGCCGAACGTCTGTGTAAGGTCCTCCTCCATCAGGAGGTCATTGATGACATTGAAGGCAAGCAGGATGTTCTTGACGTGAATCGCTACTTGAACAGAATAGACGTTGTACACAATTGTTTTGGCAGACAAAGGGGATGCTTTCTGCCGGATCTGTACACCTCACCTGAAGCGAAATGCATTCAGTGTTAGCAGTGCAAGCAATTGCTTTCTCCAAGCACTTTCGTGGGACACAGTCATCAGAGTGAAGAAGTTGGCAAAGTCACACATTGGGGCTTTTATTCTTCTTACTGGCGCAGTTATCTTAGAATCTTTTTTGACAAAAGTGATTCCAGCTCTGCAGAACTGATGCGAAAACTGGATTTGGAGAAATCCAAGTTTAATGGCAAAAAGGTATGCATGTTGTAGATACAGTATCATTTTACATAGTACCTACATCTTGGTGGATAGTAATCTTAAACTTCCACTTTGTTTTCTCAAAGCAGGAATTCGGGACAGAACACAAATGGTCTCCAAAACGACAAAGCCGGTCAATTACTAAAATATCGCTGCCTCCACCACCCAAATTGATTTCAAACAGGTAACGTATATGTCACTTTAGTACATCTATAGACTATAGAACTGTATTTAAAACCCTTTCTCTAAACAATAGTATGTATAATGAAGTTTATTTTAATACAATGTCAATGTCCTCTCCTTCAGTGTTCAGAGGATTCTTCCACAAAAACTACAATCAGGTCCTCCAGTTTTGACGAACCCTGAGAATGTGGTGCCCTTCAACAAGGCCGATGCCTATGACAAAGATTTCGCGCCCAATGTCTGTCTGGTTGCGCCCATGAAGCGAGATCGTTCACTGTCCAATGATCGCCGAGTGGAAGTTGTTTCATCATCCTCGCTGCCAATTGTCTCTGCTGTTCCGGTGATGGCCAAGACTTGTGCTTTGCCAAAGAATTATGCAGGTTGGTTTTTGTTCCTATCTAAATTTGGGGGCATTTTTATTTGTTCTATCGTTTTTTTAATATAATACCGGGGAGTACTCTCTGGTGACATTAATTTTTGTTCTGAAAATAAGATTATCGTTGCGTAGAATACTAAAGATTTGAAAAATAAAATGCTTTACTTGACCTTGTTTTTTTTTTAAATTTTATACTTAACATTTTGTTTAGCCAACAATTTTATTGTTAAATAGCAATAACTATTTGAAAAAGACAAAATGAGTTACTGTACGAATTATTATATAAATTAAAACTAAATCAACTAAACAATGCAAGTACCGAATCCGTTTCAAAATAATTTTAAAAAACAACAAAACTTTGATAAAAATATACTTCTTATTCATATTACTCGCTAATGATAGCCCAGGACAGCTGTTTCGGCCTTGTTAGGCCTCATCAGCCAAGCATAATCACAGCCTGAGCAAAATAAAATGTTCGTATATTTTATATCAAAGCATAGAAATTGCAATAGTTGCATAAGAAGAGAGTAAATAGAAAATATTCAGTAAAAAATATATTGGAAAACCTGTTTTTTCACTAAAGGGCACTGGTACCTTTATTTTAAATATTTTAGAGTGTCCAAATTTGGATACGGAAGCGGCTGGTCTTCAACTGATGCGTGACATTATCTATGGCAATTTGTCCACAGATACGCAAAGAGCTCGACTTCTGGAGCAGTACGTGCTGTTTCAAAACGTTTGTCGGCGAAAGATTCAAGCCGGATTAGCTGAGAATGCCAAACTAAACCAGGTTGGTAACGTGATTTGTTCATTTCCTATAACTAGTTAGTCGCTTGGATATTATTTTATTCCTATCAAATTTGTGTCACATATATACCGTATTTACAGTCCTTAGTTTTTTGTATGTAGGCTAACAATGAGTATATTTTGATTTTAAAAAATATTACTTATTTATATTACTCACTAATGATATCCCAGACATTTGTCTTGGCCTTATTAGTCTGAGAAAAATTTTGCAAATTTTATATCAAAGCCTAGAAGAAAGTAGCGATATAGGGTTTAATCAAACTTTTCAGAGGCAAATGTTTTGGCATATTGTACATAATTATATAATAATATGCGTACTATTTAAAAAAGGAAATATTTGTTTTACGTTTCTTGACGTCTGCTCAAGAAAGCCTTGTGGTCACACTCAACGTATTTTCCCTCTATGTGCTGCAACATATTGGGTTGTAGTCAAAACAACATTTCTACCAAATAAATTAATGTGGGATAATCTATAGAATCTTATCTGTCTAATAACATTTGCCTAGTATGAGATTCTGTTTAGATAAATAATCCGTGAGATAAAATATCTTTTAGTAGCTAGTGTTGTGAAATGATGCAATCATGAAATACAAATCTCTAAAGTGACGTTTTTTATTTGATTTTCTTTGAAATGAGAAGCTTCATTTTGATTTTCTATGACCCGTAGGTATCCCCCAAAAAAATTTTTGCTTCATACCGGGTGGTGGCCCATAATAAGTTTGTATACAGTTTTATATTTACCTAATATAGGGGAATGTATATTTAACCAAAAACCTGGAAAGCATCTTTGACAACACACCCCATACAAAGAAGTCCATTAGTGGGAGATCAGGTGATTTGGAGGCCACTCAATCGCTCCACGTTTTCCCAACCGGCGTAAAGGAAATGTCTCATTAAGGACTGTACGCACAGGTGTTGCATAATGGGGGTGGTGCTCCATCTTGCATGAAGTACGTTTCATTGAAATCACCGACACTGTTTCAATGTGTGACAAGAACTCTTTATAAGCCAGTCCTGTGACAAACACTCATCCTTGCGTCATTGCTTCATCTGACAATAAATGTTTCACACGGACACTGTTGCTTCACATAAAACTGTCTACAAATTTATGGGCCACCCGGTATTTATACTGGACTTCTATTGATGTCACAGAGTATTTAAAAATTGGCTTGGTCTTAGGTTTACAGAAAAAATGTTTTTGTAAAAGATATTTTAACTATATTTTATTAAAGTTAGGTATTTTATAGGTAATATTACTTACTTAGTTTTTTTAATCATAATTTTAATTAAAATAACCTAAGATATATTTACAAAAACGTATTTTTTAAATTACTTGTAACATAAATAGAAGAAACTTTTTTCGCAATATTTTTCAGCATAACAGTTTTTTTGTACCCAAATCATTTTTAATAGAACTGACTCACTTTATGTCTACCATTGATTTAACCCTATCTGGCTCCGAGACTGTTAGCTATAAAGTAATAGAAAATAGAAACAATCAGAACAATATACATAAAGCAAAACCTGTTAAATTATGTCCTGGCCAATTATGTAATTAGAGTAAGGTTTTTTTTAGGATGTATAAGAAGTTGAGAAAATAGAATTAATCTGAACAACAAAGCAAAGCCTGGCCAATTAATGTTATGTTTGTTAAGACATGGTGACACATTTAGCATATTAATTTTTTGACACTTAAAATATTTTTCCGTTGCTTCTTTTATACTGTTTAATATTAAGTATAATCTCATGTAGTTTGCTATCATGACCAATCAAACTTGTTGAGTACAGTCTAAATAGTAGAAATTAACAGTAAGATATGGTTGGTATACTGTATAAGTTATGCATTAATAATAGTCTATCCAAAATAGTTTCAAAGAAACACTTATTGTTTCCATTTTTCAAAGTATACCTATATGACTGTTTATTATTTGGTTATTCAAAAGACACAGTGCCAGTTTCTACTACAAATCAAATGAATACCAAAAGATGATTTCATTTAGGGTTTGAGCTTTTACACTTTTTGTCCGTTTTCGAGATTTTAAATAATAAATTGAAAGTACATTTGACCCACAAGTTTGGGAAAAGAAATACAACTGCGAATATATCAGAAACACTAGAAGACCAATCCAAGTGAAAGTGGTAGTACTTGTCTGATTCTTCATGGACTGCGTATCAATTTGGGGGGCACTGTACCTATTAGTCATGTTACTAATGATGTAAAAATTGGAAATAGGTGTGTCTTTATAGAGTTAAAATCGGTCCACCATACTAGTTGGCTACCAACAAAACCATTTTGAAAGTAATTGATAACCAAACTGAAAAGTAGTTGCACGGTGCACAAGAATGTTGAGAGCACTGTGTTACAGAAGGCATCAAAATCCCTACATTACCATACCGAGTATGTAGAATGAAATCTTTACTGCAGCAAACGTACAAAATTAAAAGTTAAAACCTTGCAAGCCCTTGATAGTACTAGAATCGAATATAATCTAACCAAAAAATGTGTAAAATATGGCTTCAACATAAAACAACAACATTTCGAGATCAAATAAAATGATGTAATCATATGCATCCATCCAAGCTAAAGCAAGATATGATGGTCCAATTAAATTTATGATTGAAAGTAGACGCTATGTTCATCCGAAAATCAGTCCAGGCAGAAATAAAAAAATAGAGTTAATTAAATGCAAAACAATAATAAGATTGAAGCAATGACAAATAATACCAAAAATATCATAATTGTGGTTATTATATTATTAGGAACAACTACATTAATGCAGAATTTTGTAAGTCTACCAGAACTAGTATTACTAAATCTTGATTGAAATAATAAATGTTCTCGGTCAGTTGATAGTATTATAAATGATAGAATGTGGTTAACAGTTTGACAATTATTAGTTTGGTGATACAATGGATTTGTTTGATGATGTTATCACTAGCCAAAATGGAATAACAATTGGAGCAAATGTATATAGTTTCAGAAAGACCATTAAAATGAATAAAGTCAATTATATATTTTTTGATCTGTAGTATCAAAGATAGTTATAAGTTTTAATAAACTAATAACATCCTCGATATAACTTAACCTGATAGAATTAGCTAAACTATTATAAATATTGGAATAAATCCATTGTAGTCATTTAAAAATCTTTGATATTCAGAAATTTGAATATTTGGATTAAACTATTTAAATAACACGTATTACGTAAATTAGGCAAATAATGTGGGGGATTGTGACAACAGGAACAATTAGTTGTGGCAAAATTAACAGCATAAAAAATTATGAGGAATAATAGTATTATGAAAAGATTTGATAAGTTCAGAATTAATATTAGTCTTAGAATCTGTTAGAGATAACATCAAAAATAGATAAATTAGATTCAGACTTAACAACAATATCAAAATTGGCAGAATTTAAATGATTAGTAAAAGTATTAGGATGTGTAATTTGTTAAATTAAAATTGACACTAAATTCAAAGAAATCAGAATTTTAATAATACACTATGTGTATTACAAAACACTCAATTTTCTTAAAAGAAGTTTAATATTATAACCTGCAGTGCTTAATTTATTGTAAAGTAACTCAACACAAGTTATTTTCTATCGTAGAAGATGTTTTTTGTAGTTGTATAGATCACATCAAAGACTATGTAAACATGTTATAATAAGCATGTTCTCTAATAATAATAAAAAAGAACTTATTTGATTTATTACTCTGATATGTATCATTAGCAAGTAACATGAATAAGTAGTATAATTTTATCAAAGTATTCCTGTTTTTTTATTATTGCTCTTAACACAAATAAATAATAATGGTGATATTGTTAGGCTTTTCGTTGCCTCAAAAAGAAAACATAATCTTGTCTCTATTCTCTGAGATAAACCAGGCTTTCTCATGTTTATCCCATAGTTATTGCTTTTTTTAGTCTCCTTATTTGGGAAGTGAAAGATGTGATGCGTGGAAGACGTTTTAGTAATGCTGAACACTACCCATTTTTGCTGTTTTTAATCTCTCTGGCTTTCGATTTGTTACTTAAAAATGTTATTATAAAAATGTGGAAGTTGTTTTCTCCATACGAGTATTTAGTTGTCAACTTTGATTAATATTGTTTAGTAGGTACCTAACTGTTCTGATATTTCTAATATTTCAAAACTGAATTAATCTTAATTTTATTTGGATTAAAATTGCGCACATAAAATAATAATATTTTTGTTAATGTTAAAATTATTTTTGTTTAAACCTCCTCTTACCTCCCCCCCCCCTCCCAGCTTCTTGATGAACAACGTTGTCAACACGAACTGAGTGTCAAACGTCTGGAGGTCCAACTCTCTCAGCTGAGAAAAGAATCGGATGAAAGGGTTCATCTTGTCAACAAGGAGATGTCGGCTTTGATCGAAGAACGAGATGTCTTGTGCAAGCAGATTCGCGAGGCTGCTTGCCCTGATGTACACAAGGTACCTACCTATGTTCTCTGATTTCGCGCGTTCATTACTCAACTTTATTAGTTAGCTAGGACGACTGTGAAAACATGAATCTGTCATTTATGTCTATTGATCAATATTTAGTTATACTTTTGTTAGGCTTCATCGCTAGCTGTCTGTCATTCATTTATTATTAGCTGTTGAATAACTTATCACAATTATTGTGCTGTTTGGATCATGAATACATTTAGCAACACAATGTCAGTATGTGTGGATCATCAATTAGGAACGAAGTGTATGGGAATTTCTGATGATGATAAATATTATGCCTAGGTGGCGTGATCAACTTATGTTGGTTTTGGAAAGGAAGTCGGTCTTGAGACTATCTGAAGCTTTTGCTCGAATTTTGGTAGATATTTGTTTATCGTGTCATTCTTTGGTTCGGTACGCCTACCGGATTCCCATTTAATTAGAATGGTATGTTTTTGTGAAATTATTCTTATTATACTGAAGTATTTAGAATGGTTTGGGTGGAGTCATACGGTTTTTGGTAGATTTAGGTTTTCCTATTTCTCTAGGGAATGCTGCATGTTGTTAGTTAGTTGCTGATAAATTAATTTTGTTTTGATGAAATAATACCTAACTGTTGAAGTGGTTACCGTAGTAACATCAAGAAAATGAAAACCATTTTTTAATAGTTGAAACTAATAATTAAAATTTCTGATATGCTTCCCAACTACGTAATATAAATAAAACTAGGTGAATGCATTTATTAAATCACATGTTGTATACCGATTATATTTTAAAGTTTAGAAATTGGGTGAGGTTTTAAAAATATTTTACACCAAAATCTTGTTAAATTTTATGCTAATCTGTTTTTTGTGTGTCACGTGACATGTAATCTTGTGGCTGCGTCAGATGGCCGAAAATAGCTATTTCAAATTATTAAACCAATCCACACGGCACCAAATTCGTCAGAAGTAATAATTGTCTTTGATCGAGATTTCAGCTTCACTTAATTATCCTATTTTAAAACAAAATAAATCGAACTTGTCAAAGGTTACATTGATGTCATCATTATTTAGACAATCGAATTCTCAACATAAATAATCATGACGGCTAATATGTATAATTAACCGTGTATGTCGATGAGTCAAACATATTAGCCAACACACATCGAGAGAAAGCAGGGCGATTTAAATAATTAATAAATTTGGCATTCAAATGTTATCCGTCATGTAAGAAATCAGTCGATTTTGATTTTGTTTTATAAGAATTTAATCTTAATAATTAGCAAAAAGGAAATCTCATAAGTGGGTAGGTACCTTTCTAGCTAATTCACCTCAGTTTTAGTTTTTTTCCCCTTCCAAATAGGTCAAGTATGTCCCCATTTGCCATTGAGTATTCAATTCAATACTGGAGGATTATTGGCTGCGCCGTTGTTCAGCGAGTTCACTTGGTTTAATTTAATTTTCAGGAATGAGGACAACTCTTCGAAAAGCGGGAGATATCTGTACTTTATGATATAATTTCACCAACATATTTCTGTAATTTTGAACTTTTCGTACTCACTGCTAGACTTGTGGTAAGTAGTATCTAACAACATAGTTAGAGGTAGCACAGTTAAGGTTTTATTGATATAAGTATTCTCTCTAACAATATGTTATGTAGTTGACTTAACCATAGCGTAGATAGGTTTCACAATAAACAGTTTGTTAGCAGTTACTTCTTTCAGCCTGTCACAAATTATGCTTAAGAGCTAAATGTTGTAAAATTTAATGAACTCTTAAATTGATTTAGGTGTAGCTGTATGTTTACATACTTCAGCCTGAGTAGGTAGGTATTATTGCGGTTTTATGTTGCCAGAATTGACGACTATTGTTTGCTTATCTCAAATGCCATCTTACGTTTGAACTCTTGTATAGGTCCACCAATCCTTTTTAAAAGTGTGCCTATTTTAAACTTGTTATCTATAAAGTGACACTGATACAGCATTCTTGTATGTCGTATATTATGGTGATGACAATGCATCTGTTATGCTGGCGAGATTCCTTTCTGAGCAGGAGGTACCCGGTCCGACCCCCGGCTGATAAAAGTGGTCACGGTGTCCGTCCCCATGGGAGCGTGAAGCGGGTGGCATTATATTTGTGGTCGCCGGGCGTGAGCCGCCCCTTTTGGGCGTCTGTGATGGTCTCTGTGACCCGGCCCAGTGTGGGCCAGATTGGTGGGTAAATGAAGCAGCATAAGGTTTATTTTGTTGCACTTTTCTACCAGGGACTGAGTACTTAATATCACTCCAGTGCAAAAAGAATAACCCACCTAATTCGACTCACAAATTTATCGATTTCCATGCTAAGTTAGTATCTATGATTTACCTAACCAATGGAATGATTTCTATTAATTAGGTATGTTCAATAATTAAAATAATCTATGCCTATTAAGCTATCAAAAATAATGAATCAATACGCTTATGTTAAATTTCAATGGTAGGGCGGCAATTCTTACTGCTGTTGAGTGTATACTGCCAGTTTTTATAGGGTCAAGCAATCTTCTATGCAAGGTAGCGCCCACAAGTTAGCTGGTCTGGTTGGATTTGGGAGGTGGTTGATGACCCACCCCCCCGGCTCCAGCGTACTTTTATTACGTCGAGGCAAATTATAGTTGGCAGGGATTGATCACGTGTAGCTAATCTAGCCAGAACACAGAAATATTTCATAAGAATATGTAGAAATGTAGGTTAACAATATTATTAATACATTACGCAGAGAAGTACCTACCCCCCCCCCCCCACCGTCATCACCACACGCGTGCAGACAGCAAACTATTATCAAGCACTAACATTAGATCTAAGCACACCTTGAATGGTGACGCGTACATATTCCACCACCGTCTTATCTATGTAGCTAGCAACTGAAGAATAAAATGCACTATTTAGGCATATGATTTATGTAACCTTGGGTATCTTGGCGTCTAGATCAGCCTAGCTACCGACATTTTGCTGTAACAAACGACAATGTAATTTCAGATTAATAGGCACTGTATTGGACTCATGATTGCGTTGTTTTCTAGCTATATCTACATATGATGATCTACTCGCTGTTAATATTAATCAGATTTTGCTATTTAGAACATACAGATGTATGTATATAAATTATGTCTAATGAAAGTTTATTTTTTGTCTCGTTTTTTGAAAATCTGTACTTTTACTTAGTTACCTAAATAAAATTATTAAGGGCTAAAGAGCAAAATATCGGTGTCTGGAAAGGTATTAGCATTTAAAAAAATAATAAAATTAAAAAACAATCGAATAGCTGAATCTATAATATTTTTAAATTTGATATATTGACGACAAATAAAACAAACTATTACGTGAGTATTTCAATACCATTACAGACAATACATAGAATAGTACAACTCAAGTTTGCCAAGCTATTCACATTCAGCAACAATTGAGTTTGGAGCTGTCTAAATTCCTTGTTCAGTATTTGCTCAGATAAGGAATCAAGACACTTGACTTGTCTCTTCTTCTCACTGTACCTATTCCACCATTTTCCATATTCCTGAAAACGAAACGGTCCATGAGGTTCAAGGGCTGACGAACCATTTGTCACCAATCAATTGTTCAGTTATCCAAGCTCTGTGTGGTCGAGCATTATAATGCATGCAGAAAATGCGTTGTTGTTGGAAATGCCAATTTTGCCTGAGAAGTGATGAAAGCAGTCCCCCCCCCCCAAAAAAAAACGCAATGTGTTTCCATCTAGATCAATAATACATAAAAAACGCAATAGCTTTCCAGACACCCTAAATATTTAATTAATGACACTCGTTATAACTCTCTCTTAGGTTGCTCAAAATCTAAAATTGGAGTGATCTCATTTCTAAATATTATACTTAGATACATTTAGTGGTATTGTTGAAGCGGGCAAGTCATCTAATCAGCCTTGCTTGTTTGAAAAAGATCAAGGAAAACACAAATAGCTATCGACTACATAGAATTTATAGATTTATCTATGATTAGTGTCATAGACATTTATCTCTTATTTAGATAATATATAAAAATACCATGTACCAACTCGATGTCTATGGTCCATTGTATTTCTTTTTCTACGTCCATAGTATTGTATTCATAGCCTGACTTAATTGATTATTGATTCAATATTATAATTTCAATTAATGATGCCATTAACTTAGACAGACAAAAAATATTGAAAAGTGGCTTCTAAGGTATAATAATCGTTCTATTTATGTAAGTTGTTTTTCTTTCTGTCTTAAAAGGGAACCAAAGTCTAAGAATAAGAAGGTCAACAATGTATCAATATTCAGAACGAAAATATGTGGTTAGCCAAAAATAACAGCATGTTTTTGAAACAAGAACACACTTTTTTATATTGTAATTAGGAGCATAAATGAATGGAATGTAGTAACTATTAACTTAGGGAGAGATGGTGGGTCTGAGGCAGGTCTGGGAAGAGACGAGCTCTCTTTCGGGGGGGGGGGGGGGGGGGGGGGGGGGGGGCGG
>JAUYWI010092153.1:0-12182 GCA_034780595.1 Parotoplana pacifica | reverse complement strand
AAATTTGATGAAAATACTATACAATCAAATTATCATAATACAAAAACGCCGTTTTTTATGACACACCCTATATGTATTTTTTTAAATAGGTGGTGGCCCCCCCTCAACATTCACGAAAGATTCTAAATGACGAACGTTAGAGAACTGCTTAGTTTGGAAAAATATTTTCACTTTATTTTTCAGGGGAACCCACGTGGCTCATAGGATATAATCTTACTTGTAAATCGATTTATTTTTTTCTGTCACCCATATCAGGGACTTTTTTTTATTGTCCATCAGATATGACCTGTGTTCACATGAGAAGCAATCATTATTCAATAAATCCATAACATATATTATAGTTTACGTTTTCAAAAATACATTCATTTAGAGACTAAAGAAATTGTTTTACTCACTTAATAATTCTTCTTCTTGGTCCATCATTTTCTACCCTAGTTGGGGCCATAAACGCGACTGCAGCGGCCGATCCCCTTCATAGGTAATCGTATAGACCACCCAGATCCCAAGGCCACTCCATCAGGACGATGTTGCATGAGGGTGTCACACTCCATGAAGTGGTTGAGATTGTGTATGCTGTTGGTAGGTATTATATTTGGTGCCAAGGATCAAGGGGCCTCCCCAATACGGAATTTGTAGTCGTTGAGAAAGGGGCGGTGACCACTTTTGAGCTGGCTGTTGTTGCTCACCTCCTCCTTGTGAGAATTTCTTTTGATGTTGAGGAGCATGAAGTGGGTGTTGTGAGTGATGACTTTTTTATTCACTTTCGTGTATTTCATACATACTACACGGTTGCCACAAAATCTGGGCTCTCATTTGCGAGTAATATAAATAAGTAGTATATTTTTATCCAAGTATGCCTGTTTTTGTTTATGATTACTCTTAACCACATTAAATGGCCAGTACCTACTTTGACAGCGTGAGTGCCTTTTAATAAAGAAAACAGGCTTCCAATACTTTTCTCCTGCAAATTTTCTACTTTTTCTCTTTTTATGCCAAATTTGCAAATTTTCTTTACTTTTATGCTTTACAATGAAATATATGAACATTTTATATTACTCAGGCAATAATTATGCCTGGCTGATGAGGCCCAATAAGGCCAAAACAGTGTCCTGGGCTATTATTTGCGAGTAATATAAATAATTAATATATTTTTATCAAAGTTTACCTGTTTTTTTTATTATTACTCTTAAACACAGCTTAAATTTGACAATCTAAATTCCCGACCTGGAAAAGTGCTTACAAATAACTTTTAACAGCAGCAATCCTGAAAAATTACTTAATTATAAGAAGGATGTTGTATCAAAAAAAAATTATATTGAATATTTTTAAATAGCAAAATATATTATTTTCTATATTTCTATTTTTATACTTTTCTATATATCATTTGGGTTATATTTCTTATTTGACAGATGCTCCTTTGCAACTTGTGTATGAAATAGAAATAAATCTATTTGTTTGGCAGCCTTACAAATAGACAATGCCTTTATGTTGCACAGACATTAATACCTCATTTCTTTTTGAAAATTTAAATATTCCTGTGAACTTACTGGTTTATTTCTATGGGTTACTAATTTCACAAAATGATTACAATTTTAATTATACTATTTCGATGCAAATTTTTGAGTGCCTACTTAAAAGATTACTTTAAAATGTCTTCTGTATCAGCAGGCTTTGTCTATATTCTATATTATATACTGAATGGTATATTAATAGTTCTATGGTTTGTATAATATACTATGCATATATAGTATGTATATTATAATATTCTGTGTTATAAAACTATATTTTAAAGTTAAAATATTTTGGTCAAAAAATGCTTAAAAATTGGGGAAATGGTGTTACTATAAGTGTAGCAACTCTGATACTAGCTTCAACAGGGAACTTACTTCGGTTTAATAATTCTTGTTGTTAAACGTTTTCATTTTTAATAATGTTCTAATAGAATGGTTAAAAGTATAGATCATAAACTAATTAGCGTTTTTAATTAGACCCTTGATGGATCGATCTGGCTAACGTTTGGTATAAACATCTAGGTTTTTGAAAGTTTCGAGGACACTTTGATAAAATGAATAACGGGGCTGATGACATCATTGGTATGCATAAATTAAACTGTATTTAATGATTTCTAATTTTTGATGGAAATAATTAATAAAACAAATACCTTTAAAGTCCAGTAGATGCTTCCTTTAATGTTGACATTTGAAATTTATAAAAAGCTATTAGAAATAATGCATCAGAAAATTGGTTGTCTTATTTTACTGGTTGCTGGTCCATTCTCAGAAGTTTTATAATACGCTGGAGATACTTGCTAGCATGTTTCAAGCCATAGGCATAAATTATAAAATAATGTAGCATCTAGAACAGTTTTTATAGATATAGATGTTGAGAAACACGATATTTTACTATTTATAAGGACATTTTACTATTTAACAGTGTAAGAATAATAGAAAGAAACCTTGTGTTCTTTTACCCTTCTTTTTTGTACGCTAGATTTTTATAGAACTGTGACTTCAACAATCAGATAATCATGAAACAGATTCCTACTTAGGTAACCATTTTTAGTATAAAAGATTAACAAAGGCTTTAAAAGAAATTAAAAGTTTCAAGATCGACCGCTGTGAAAAATTACAATTTATTTATTTATATTTGTTTAAAATTATTTTTTGATATTTTATTTTTAGATTAAAAAATATACCTGTTGTCCTGAACCGTTTCCTGAGATTACTTTTACAATTCATATGCATCGTCGTTGTCTTTTCTATCTTGTGAATCTGATATGCCCTTGTATACTGATTTATATGGTGTCATTTCTTGGATTTTTCCTCCCAGTTGAATCCGGTGAAAAGGTGAATCTCGAAATGACCGTTCTACTGGCACTTGTTGTTTTTTTGCTCATGGTTTCAGAAACTATGCCTCCAACTCCTGATGCTATACCAATTGTTGGTAAGCTAATTATTTTTAAGAATTAAAAAAAGCATACATATGTAGTATTTAGCTCTTTCTTTTCGTCAAACGGTCTTGTGTAAACCGCCACACCACCAGCATATATTTTAAAATTATTTTAACGAAGCATCCCTGTTCTGGAGCATATTTAATTTTTTGAAATTTGTTTCTATTATTTCTATTTGTATATTAAATATCTACCAGGTTGTAGATTTTCATTTAAAAAATATAAAATTCATAAAAAACATTTTTTTGATTGCGTGTCTTTTTATATTTTATTTTTTGGACCTCATGAATAACTTCATTGGCCTTGCTTATTGTACCAAATTTTGAAAAAAATCCTACCTGGTAATCATCTAATTGATTTTTTTAAAGTTTGGCATTATTAAACAAAGAGTTAATACGTGAGGATCAAACATAAAATTCAATCAGAGAAATTAATATCTGGAAAGTCTTCTTTAATAACTATCTATCTTATTTATAGGTCTCTTATTTGGAATTACCATGGTGATGGTGTCAATAGGCGTTGTCATGTCCGTTGTTGTGACCAATATCTATTTTAGAAAACCCGGTACACCTATGGCATATTGGGCTAAACGAATTTTAGCCTTTTATTACAAGGAACATTTTCGTATGTGTAAAAAACAATCTCGAATGCTAATTAGGTCCCAGCAACAGGAAGCTGACCAACAACATTCTCTTCTGCAGAAGGCCCGAAAATTTCAGTTTAGTTTTGACAATAGACCGGGCTCTCGTCGACAGTCACAAAATGATCAACACCAGGTGTCTTCAATGCCTTTGACAAATGTTACATCACTTGGTGTTGGAAATAAGCGAATGACAGATGTCTTTGACACATTGTCCCTGGATTCCATGATCGATTTACATCATTATGAGGTTGGAAAGCGCTATGCAACTATTGGTCAAGGAAACGTGTCTTCTTGTTACCATGACGCTAATCAAATGAATTTAAAAAGGCATGGCACGACTGATGAAATTTTAATCCAAAATGATACCGATATAAAAGTATTACCAAGTAACGGTATTGGTCAAGCAACTAGAAGTACTGGCGCTACATCTTATTATCGTCGAAATACATCCCTAACGCCTCCATTATCTCCCAGCGTAGACCAACGATCAACTTCTTTTGTTATTGATTCGGCAAACACTAGAGACTCACCTAAAAGATCTCCAATAGTTTGTGCAAACCCAGACCCAGACACATCTAAAATAGACTCTGAAGTAACAGATTGGCAACGTGTTTCTTTTTTGTTAGACAAAATCTTTTTTTATATTTTTCTTCTTATGACTGTTGCTATGTTCATTGTGATGATGGTTGTTGTTTATCCAGCCTTTCAAAAGTAACCGTTATTTTTATTTATTTATTTTTAGAAAAGGATATTAATTTTTGGAGGTGTTCATGATGAACAGTACTATAGTGAAAATAAAATTCGTGAATAAATTAGTCGTACGGAGAGTCGTAATGCTGATGAGTTTTAAAAGTCGATTGTTAACCCTAATACTAATTTTTATATTACAGATAGGTATCTTTATTACTTGAATCATTATTTCCTATTCAAGGCTACATAGACATGCATACATCAATCAATGGGAATTAATAAATCTATCGTTGAGATAAAATTTATCCACTGTTATTACAAATATAGATCGAATTATTTACTTTCCTTCTAACGGTACAGTTTAACTCTGCATTGTCCTTGGGGGTGGGGGGGGGGTCTCGACCCCGTAAGGTTTTCTCGAAATTTATTCAATAACGGTTCAACCGATGCTTATGAAATTTGAAATTGAGATACTATATTCTCTTGTGAATATTTTATGTAAAAATGCTTTTCGTTAGACCCTCCTAAGGTAACGTAACGAAGCCTTATAAAAAGTGACGTTTGTTTAGAATGTACTTTTTACAAAATAAAATTTAGTTCTGAGGTATAGGTATATTGGTCTATGCGCATCAGATTAGTCTTTCACCTTTGAAGCCTTCTCGTCGATTCATGAATATTATTTTTTTCTTCTGTTGATAGTCCCGTAGGTTGCTTTCTTAATATTTTTTTTTCTTTTTTTATGAAAATCGAAGGTCTCTTTTGGATTGAGTACCATAGAGATATATTTCTATGGACTAAAATATAAAATCGTAATGACAAAATACGTTATCTACTTTATTATGGCATGGTCAGGAAATCGTAATTTTTTATTTTAACAATGATTAATATTGTTATTATAGGACTTCGTAGCTACCGCAAGTATAAGTAACGTGTGTTTTCTAGATACATACTGGTGGTTCTAGTACACCAAATTATATGATTTTGGGAGCACCCTATCCACCCATTAATTTCTTACCCTAATTTTAAAATTTCCTGTGATTTACCTAAATTTTTATAATAATGAATGTTTATTTAATGTTTAGATACCTAGCAAAATACTCATATTAAGACAGAATTGTTTTCATCTTGGGCCGGGTGGTGTTAGATGCCGACAAATTACACTGTTTCACCCATAGAGTAATGGTTTTACCGTTTTGCATTTTAAATGTAGTTATTGACGCATGACGTAGGTTATTTTGTTTTTGCTTGTTAACATTCTTTTTTCAAATTGAGCTAATTCATAATATTTGTTTGGACTTAACCAATTCTACTTTAAAAATAATTTTTTTGTTTAAATTCAAGCTTTTTTAGTGCATGACTATTTATTCTATCTACCATCAACTAAAGAACTAACAGATCTATGTAGGTGTCATTAAAATCGATTTTTATAACCAACTACATACCTTCAACTTTCATTTGGGTGTACGAGTATTCTCATTTATTTGCCAAAAACTATTTTAGGTCTGTATTTGTGTCGGTTTAGTTTCTATGGCACGTTCCAATTTACAATAAAATTACAAAAATTGAATACATTAAAAAAGAATGTTATCTAACAACTAAACTGACTACTTCAAAGTGTAGGTATAGTTTGAATTAAAGGTTCACCAACACATACGAGTATAATAGTTGTTTCCTTTGATGGATACTGACTTATTTTTTAGAAGCTTGAGTAATAAATGATAGCATATGTAGGTACATATATACCTACTTTTTTTTAATTGCCATGATTTACAGTAGAAAAGTGATAAAAACGCATTTTCATGCTATAAATATTATGATAACATCAGTTTACTTAACTTATAAAGTAAAATATGTTTGTAATTGTTGTCTTTAAATTTCAACCAGATCTGTTGAGTAATTATTTACAGTCAAATTGACTACCAAAATATCGTGACCTTTATATTATGCATATGTATTTATTAAGTACAATAAATGCGTAATAACTGATAATTGTATTTCTGGTTGAAATCATCAATTGGAAAATGGTACATAATTATTTCTGTACAGCTCAGATACAGTGTATTTTTAATATTTTCCATACTAAACGTTATGTCTTTATGCTTAACCTAGACTTTTTAAGTTTTCCTAACTTTGTACACATACAGATTATATACATATTGTTTACTTACTTGGTATATAAATAATAATATTTTTGTATTAGTAGGTACATGCATATTTTATATTACCTACCTCATTTTTGTAATCCATATAGCACACGTAAACTACTTCTTTTTAATATTTGATCTTTTAAAGCCGCTATTTTCATAAAATATGATGATGATAATTGTTTTTGCTTTAGTTTTTCAGATCAGATGATACACATAAAGATACCTATTTTAAAAATATATTGCCTTGTTATTCAATGCTTTGAACCTTTATAGGTAGTTTCCAAAATTTTCAACAGTGCTTTGCAAATCCTTTTTCAACTTCTCAAACTTCTTTTGCATGCCACTTATGGTCGATAAAAAATGATTTTTTTTTAATGTGATATTTATGTTCAAATAATGGCTCTAAATGATTTTAAATGGTTTATAATTTGGTCATTAATGTAGTGGCTTTTGAATGATTTGCTAAATAGAAATTGAGAAGCATTAATTTTACTGCATCATTGGTTAAGTCTGGACTCAAAATCAATAGACTTAAACTGATACCAAATTTTATTCTATTCGGATGTGTTTTCGAACAGCCGAAGACTACGAACGGCAGATAACTTTCTGTAATATTTCGATTAGAGAAATTAACTAGTTTTATTTTGTAATTATAATTGTGCATGTCAAAATTGATTGCCTTTATGTCCAAAAGGGTGTCCTGAAAATATGCGTTTTTATATTATAAAATATGTGAAATATACACAGGTACCTTTGAAGATTCATTTACAATTTTTTGTAAATATGGGGGCCGATGACGTCAACAGATTAAAAATTAAAGTATGTCCCTTTGACTTCAAATTTGGTGTGTAGATCCATTAGACAGTCAGTAATATAAATCCATAAATATTTTTGTAAACATAATGACTATCGATTTTTACACTTTAAAAAATATTGATTAATGATTTTCCAAAAAAAATCGAAAAACAACTGAGCACCTAGTGAACCTACACACCAAATTTGAAGTTACATAATTGGACATATGTACTTTAATTTTTGGACCTTATATTTTTTCAAAAAAATATTTTTTATCAATGAATCTTTCCAAGGTACCTATGTACTAAAAAAAGGGGGATGATTCATATTTTTTACGAAAATATGGTCAATAATATATTTAAAACTGTTTTTCAGGACACTGTTGGACAAGATTTATCTGATAACACTATAACATTATGCACCATGGAGTAAAGATTAAATATGTAAAACAATTATACCTAACCTAATACTGTATATATTTTATATTTAGGCATGTATAAGTATGTGCTACGATTAGTTTATCGAGTATTATGTAAATAAAACCCAATCTTTCTAATGAATATTATTTTTTAAAGTTCTTTATTTAGTGTCATATTATGGAATTATTATTTGCTGATCAAACAACATATAAATATCATAACTGAGAGGTAATACATGTTTTAAAAAGATCAAATTTATTTAGTATCACCTGCTGTATTGCTGAAAAATTATATCCACTAGATACATGAGATTTGGAAAAAAACGAATCTTTTACTGTGTTGTAAAAGTAATACTTTGACTCAGTATGTTCAATGTTAGGTAAAAAAGGGACGTATTAAAAAACATAGTAGGCAGGATTTAAATACTAAAACTACTAAACCAATTGCTTTGAAATTTCTAACATTAAATTAAAATAACTTTGTTGGCCGGCCCAATGGGCCGAAAATACCAATTGCACTAAAACTGAATTTAATAATGAATTTTCTTTATATTCAATGATTCAATTTTAGATCCTTTCAATTAAAACATTACGAGCAGAATTAGGTAGGTATCCTCGGGTAATAATTTTTAACATATAATGCTAATAAAGATGATTGACATATTTAGAATTCTAATAAATAATCTATCCTTGTAATCTATAATTCTACTACTAGTGTCGGAGTTCGTCATATGCGCTTCATCTTATGGAACAAGGACCAATGATCTATTACTCATGGTTTTAAATTCAAAAACTAGATTCTGTCATAGCATTATGCCGATTGAGCGCATGAGTAAACAACATGTTTGTTAGATCGAACATACGTCCTCTAGTGGGTTCGGGCACCGTTGAGACAACCATTCACAAGGGGGTGTGAAGGAATACGAACGCATCCACCACAGACTAATTGAGCCGCTTCAAACATTCAGAAACAGTTTTTATAAATGTTGCACCATCAAGGTTCGCCTAGAGGGCGGCTTGTACGTATTCAAAATAGTAAATTTGCATTTGTTTAGTGTGTTGACCAAATGTAGAATGAAATCTTTACTGCAGACAAACATTCAAAAAATAAAAATCTAACCAAATTATATACATACCCTCATCATGGAAAAACCAACTTCTAAAGATCAACTCAAAACTATGAAACCATGTGCATCTTGTTCTACACTCAGGCTGAGGCATGCTAACATGACCAGCCAAGTCCATGCGAAAGCCATAAAACAATCACCGTCAGAAATGAGAAATACCAAAAAAAATTGTGTTGAGTAGACCAGTTCCAAAATCAGTGGATCGCAATTTCTGACTGGAAAAAACCTAGATTTGGCGAATAAACTATTTCACAAAGAATAGATTTACTTACTATATGGGCATTTTCAAATGCGTTTCCTATGCGAATCGCGCGCAAAGTACATTATGGACAGTATTCGCGTAAGATGTTGTGGGGTATCTATATCGCACGTCATCACACGATTCTTATGCATAGAAGTGTCTGTCATACTATCTCACGCCAATCCTGAATTATTACAATTATCTAATTAATGGAAATTTTTAAAACATGTCAAGGTCAAACAAAACTCCATCTATCTGTATCTTCTCTGCCTTGTGGCAAAACTATGTCTATGTATTCTACATTGTTTCTCCACAGTTCCCTATTACCTTCCAATTGCTTAAGATCTTACAAGATCCGTTAACATGATTTTCCTTGGCTTCTTTCCTAGAAGTCTGCCTTATATGACTGTTTATAGTAGGTTATCGCTTCTCAATATGTGATCTATCCAATTTTTCATACGCTTAGTAATTGTAGGTTCCTTCTTTCATTGATATCCGTTAAGACTTCTTCATTTGTCTTCTTGTCTTGCCATGAAATTTTATGCATTCTTCTCCATATCCATATTTCAAATGCCTTGATTGTATTCTTATCACTTTCATGTAGTATCCACAGTAATTTTATAAACTTCAAAATACAACTGATTCACATTATAGTTCTAAAGACTTTACAATAAATAACCTAATTTAGTGTCCGCCATATTGCTTTTGAACATTATAGTTTTTATTTGGTTTCAATAAAACTTCAATTCTGTTGAATTAATATTTATAATAAAACATCTGAATAAAAGTAAACTATAAACACATATTAAAGTTGATAAAGACATCCCTCTTTTTAGACATTCGACTTTTATTATTGGTAAAAAAACAATAGACAAGGTTCAACAGTTCAGGGGCTAGGAGGCACCATAACCTTCTGTGAATTTTGTACATCTAATAAAACGACCAGCCATTCTACAACCCCTTTCAAAAGTAACCGTAACAGTATAAAAAGTGAATAAAAGTCAGCAAAATATTGTTTCCAAACGAATTCCACCAATTTTTTTTGGATCAATATTTTTTAATAAAATTTTCTTGCCTTGCCATCTGCCTAAACAATGGAGAAAATTTCATAAAAAAGTATTGACCCATAAAAATTTGTGGAATTCGTTTTTGAAACAATATTGTTCTGCCTTCTATTCACTTTTTTATACTGTGGCAGTTACATTTGAAAGCGTTTGTAGATAGTTAAGGGGTTGGTATAAGGGCATAGGAACAATAGGTATGATCCCAGCGTAGGATCGTTTAGCCGATAGGCCTCATTCATTTTTCTATAGGGGTAGTGTAGGTCCCAGTAAGGTAGATAATTATGGGGTTTGTATAAGGGCTTAGGAACCATTGGTAGGATCCCTGCTCTTTGTTATCTGGCAAAGGGGACATTTATTCTATCCGGAGGAGCGTTACCGCCAACGGATATAATGAATACGTCATTTGGCGTACAAGTGATATACAATTACTCACCGGCAATAACATGTTTAAGGCTTATACAGATTCAATCTAGATAATGGCTTCATACAGCTTTGGCACAAAGCAAAAGGAAAACTACTGTCACTATAAGACTATAAGTGCGCAGACTATTATTTATGACATCTACGACAGAATCAGGGCCCCTAATCTCCAGCGGCTTGGCCAACTTGGGTTAAGGTGGCAATTCAACTAGTCGGGCAGGGGGTGCTAAGAATCACTGAGTTAAGCATTCAGGCCACCTCAGACAACCAGACTCTAGAAATAAACTAAGGATTGCAACTTGAAATGTGCGGACAATGCTACAAGATGGAAAATTGGAGAATGTACCCGAATAAATGAAGACATACAAAATCAACATCCTGTGACTATGCGAAACACGATGGAAAGGATCTGGAGAGTTCATTGACAAAGTTTGCCAAATCATCTACTCAGGAGGCAATAAACACCAACAAGGAATAGCCATAGTCCTCGATCACCACCACTCAGGAAAAACTATCAAAATAATACAGAAAGCAGAACGGATGATATTAACAGTATTATATGCAGAACCGACCAACAGAGCAATTATACAAGTGTAAATGCCAAAATCATACCACGAGGACGACGAAATTGAATCGGTATATGACGAAATTGAATATATTATTCAAGAAAGAAAGGGAAACGATAAACTTGTACTTATGGGAGATTGGAATGCAATTGTTAGAGAAGTAAACGACGATAAAGAAGTAAGAAATTTTGGATTGGAAAAGAGAAACACAAGAAAACAACAATTTGTAGATTACTGCAGACTACACAAACTAGTCATCACAAACATAATTTCAACACCACAAAAGGAAACGGTACACATGGAAAAGTCCAGGAAATAGATTTCGATGTCAAGTTGACTACATTTCAGTGAGACAACGATACAGAAATAGTGTCAAAAATATTGCAGCTATCCAGGAGCGGACTGTGACAGCGATCACAACCTTGTCATGATAAAAACAAATCTGAAATTTAGGAAAATTAAAAGGAATAGACCGAAGACAAAATGGGACTTGTAAAAATTGAAAAATGACTGCATTTAAACTGACTCCGCAAATCAAATTGAACAACAGTTAAAAAATAGCAATCAGGTAAATGGAACCAACTGAAAGCAATGATAAGAATATCTGCTGAAACCAATATAGGATACATCAGAAAAATCGCCCCAAAAACCCTGAATCAACGACAAGATGATCGAGAAAATACAAGAAAGGCGCAAGTGGAAATCAGTCAACAACAAAAACGAACAAAAAACTACAAAATTCTATATAATGATTTTAAAAGGGGGACACAGAAAGCAAGAGAAGCATTGTGGAAGAGATACTCAGTAATATCAAGGATATGGACAAAAAGGGACATAGCGACTTAATGTATAAAAAATACGACATTTAACAGAAAAAATACGCATGACAGAAGTACTGAAATAAAGGACAACATGGAATTCTGATAACAAAAAAGGATAAAATATTGAATCGGTGGAAAACATACATAGAGGACATCTACAACAAAATGAATTAAGCTACGTAAAACAATCTTCAACTAGAAGAAGAAGAAACTGTCAATGACTACTTCAGAGGACCATCAGTATTACAATGTGAAGTTGAAGAAGCTGTTAAACATATGAAGACAAAGAAAGCAGAAGGA
>JAUYWI010092142.1:0-12184 GCA_034780595.1 Parotoplana pacifica | reverse complement strand
TATTAATTTTGTAGTTTAAGATAAATTTATAGATTAAACTTGAAATTGAATTATAAACGAAATTATTTGTTTGTTTTATTTGATAGAGACTCTGGGAAATAAAATTTAGAAATTTATGTTTACCTAAAACTGGGAGTCAAGTTTTACGGGTAACACAATCATTTAGTACCTTGTATTTTTAAATTTCATCCTTGTAATTGCAATCTTGATAAATTGTTTATTAACCATTTTGATATATGTGTTTCTAATGGTCCTAGAATAAAATCATTATTCAAACAACCGCCAATGGTTGCTACGACTACGTACTATTCGTGACTCCTTGATTCTTTCTAATCTTATTTGGACATCATATTGTAGATAATCACAAATGCGGTTATAAAAAGCGTGAATGTTGTTCCTTCTTTTTAGAATCTTAATCGATTATTATTAATATCAAATCTTACTATGTCCAAAATGGCGGTTCCTGCTCTACTTTCAATTTAAAATTCAATTTACAATTGCGGTGAAACCAAAATGTTACTAAATAAACGTATTTGTCGACGTTGATCTAAATTGTTATATGCGCGGAACATTTTCAGATGATATTTATAATGGCAATGGCGTCCCCAACCATTTCAATCAAAAAGACCATACATTTGACAAGGATGCATCGTTTATCATCTTAGAACAATATTCAAATGTTATGAACTCCTCAAAGAAAAACTAAGTGAGACATTTTATCGGTCGCTTTAAGATAATCGTAAAGAATGGTCATTGTTTATATCTTTATTATGGGAAATTTTAATTTCTTTTTTTTTCAGTTCTCCTTATGGTTAGTCCTTTTTGTTTTTTTGTCTTGTTAAACTTATTTTCTGTATAACACTTTGTATTTTTATTTGGAAATAATAATAAAATTGATATCGAACTTTCGAATCTCTTGGTAAAAGTACAAATAGATTCAGTAAACAAAGCTAGGTCAGTAGAATCAGCAGGATAGCATACAGATGGTAAATGTATAGACTATACCTGGTGATTCTTCTAACTTAGCTTGTGATCAATTTTATTGTTAATTGATTTAAATGTTTTATATGCACCGTCAAATATTTCTGTTTTTACCAAACTTCCTTTCCTGATTTCTGCATACCAATTAATTGTTTTTTTAAATTTTTATACCAATGACTTTTTGTATTATGTCAATTCAGTTTAACAATTGTTTATATAATTATTTCGGTAAATTAACTCTTTTGAAAGAATTTACTTGATTGCGAAGTTAGATTCCATTTTATGTCATCAATATATTTCAGTGACATACACTTTTCACGTGAAACAATAAGTTGAGTAGATTCAGGATTCCAAACTTTGTAACACAAACAAGACAACAAAGGATATGTATTTTAATATTTACCTTTTCGTTCTTTTTGTGTCCTTTCTAGTCTAGTGAATGACGGCAGAACTATGGTAGATGCTCAGTAAATTATGCAAACAATTTGACTGGAGGCATACAAACAAACAGGTACCCAAATTACAATAGTATATTCTAATTGTTGTTAATTAAAAAATTTCCGTGTTTTATCTGAAAGAAATAATATTGGGAACTAAGCAAATGCCTACGCTGTAATAAACTGAAATATTGACAATAAAGAAGGTGAACAAGAGCTGGTTGATGTTTTGATGGCTTCAAAACAAAATATTTCGAAGACGATAAAGCCACAGCAATCTTCATTTATAAAGTCAGTAAAAACAAAGAAAATTGCTTATTTTCTGCCTACCAGTTAGTCGGCTAAATTCAATGGATTTTTATTTTTAATGTAATATTATTCAAGATAACAAAAAAATGTCTTACAAAATCTATAATGACGGATGTTCCTTTGGGACAAAGTTTAAAATGTTGGCCTGGCCTTCATCATCAATCCAAAAAAATAAAATAATTTTAAAAATTCCGTAAAAGAAGAAATAAGAATTTAATAAAGTACGTGAGGTAATAATGGAAAGGCGATGTGTTAAAAGAGTTATTACGTATAGGAATTTCATGTTTTTGGATACCGTTCATACTCACCTTCCGGGGTCAAATAATGAAAAGAGTTTAGATTGAGCTATCAAAGTTTCACGCAATTGACACAAAAAATTTCATACAATTTTTATGATGAATATTTTTACATGATACTTTCTACAAAATTTCGGCTTGCAAGCATAAATGTCATAAATGATTTTGTATTTAGACCGATACTAACACGGGACTGTCAACTCGATACTTTGTGTGCCATGCAACTAGGCGCTACTTTTCAAAAGTCAATTATTCATATCACTGAAAATGCTGATCCAATTCTTTTGGAATTTGGAACCTTCATTTGAGGTGATAAAGAATATTTTTTCAAAATTAAAAGGTCATAGGTCATAGGTCATGTCATGTTTTGGTTGGATCAGATAAAAAGATCGAAAACATCAATTTCGAATAGATTAAAACTTTTGATATTTAATGATGGAAATATTATTTAGCACTTTTTTAATGTTGTTCTTTTGGTGGTCCACTTGCAACCGAGGTTTTTGAAGAGGTGGTGGCTCTGAAATAATTGTGGCCTCTTCGTACATAATTCCAGCCACAGTTTCAATCAGCTGAAGTGTTGAGTTGTGACCAGTAATTACACCTTCTGCTTTCCTCTGGGAATGTAAAGTTTCTCAACCTGACTATTCGCTAAAATTGAGCTGAAAAGACCCCAACTTCCACAAGGTCTTCTTTCCAATTCTTGTCAATATCGTTGGTAAAGATTCGACTTAAAAGAGGGGAAATGACATTTTATAACGACACGCTTGCTCAAAACCTTGCCTGTCCGGTTTCTGAGGAAAATTTGATCCACTGATTATGGTAAGCGGGGATGCCAAGATTAAACATTTTATCATAAAGTCCTATCCACCACTGTTTCAGTTTGTCATAAATGCTAACAAAGTCTACAAGAGTGAGGATACTGTGATGTGTATCTTGAGGATTTTCAAAGATGTATTCAGGTTGTTCTTTCGATCAGTTTTCCGACGCATGACATGTATTTTTGTCCAGTTACTGAATTTTTCTTTGAGGTTGTCATAGACAAATCTTTTCAATTCTAGAGCAGGAATTGCGATCTCTAGTGTACTGGACGACATCCCAAAAAGGGACCTATCCTAATAGTTATATATTAAAAACTGGACGGTGCAGTCCCAGCGGTAGATATCCTTACAAAAGTACCTTAAACAGTCATTCCGATGCTAAATTCCCATCCTTAAAAAACACATTTCTACGTTTATCAAATTGGCTTCAAATTTAGGGAACTGATTTCTGTTGATGGTACAAGTAATTTAAAAAATTGACAAAGTTCTAGCGTTCACGAAAAGTAATGATTTTACAAATATCTTCTTCAAAGTTATGTACTTTAAACAGAGAATACTTTCAAGTGCTATTGTCCTTAACGTTGATTTTAATAAAAATAACAAAAACTATTTTTACAATTTTCCATGAATGTAGACCACTTCATTTTTAAATTATGTACGTCTAATATCGGTTGTCAATTCACTAAAATTTGGTTGAACTTGAAAATGTAATTTTTGAAGGACCGCTGGGAATGAACACCGAAAAGACCATTTAAAGTACTCTTGTGGCATTATGTACCGCTGAGACAATGGCAGACGTCCAGTTTCTTTATACTGAATTTAATATTGAAATTTTGTGATAAGTAATCACTGGGTCCGAGTTCCATTTGTTAGAGATCTCTACGCCGCGAGATATTTTGCCACCCAAGTGCTGTCTCTCTCCACTTTGTATGAGTTCCTCAAGTAAGGGATCGAGCCACAAATTCGAGGCACTATGCATAACAATTAGTTGGGCCTACAATAGTAGTTTTTTAAATTTGGTAAACTTTATTCATTTTGTCCATCTTTGCTATCAATAGATTTAGAAACACATTCATAGATGCAACATTTTACAAAAACTAGATTAAAACACGAGGATTTTAAAAGATTTTATAAGCAAGGATTTAACCAACTTTTTGAGCATACAGGCTAGGATTGAGCATATGGACCATCATTTATTACAGACTAGTGAGGTTTACAAAACGCAACATCCGTTCTTGTAATTATTTTTTTAATAACTGCCCCTGAAAAATTTCCTTCAAATCAACAGAAAGATGATCGTTTATGTCATCAACTGTAACTATGTGTATTCTGCGTAATCTATTAAGCAAGATTGGCGGGGCCACCTGATAAATTTACCTCCAAAAAGGTGCTAGGTTGTTGTCCTATGGTTCCATTTTAACGCGTGCATTCTCAATACGGGTTTTCCCTCTCTCTGTCTGCTGCCATAGATACATTGAAATATGCAATACACAAAGAGAAAGCCAGCTTCATAGCAATGTCTCGTGCAGCAGATCCCCCCAGAAACCGATTAGATCAGCAGAATACAAAAAGCTGTTTGCTACCAACAACGGAAAGTGCTGATTCTGAACAATACATAGATGCCTACATCTGCAGTGGCCTAATTTAATTAAAGGGAAATAAACCATACCTACATACATAGAAATTCAATAGCTTTATTAAAATACTAACAAGAAATATAATGAGTTAATTAAAATGGCTTAACCATGTCGTTGCTGCTCTTTCCAACAACAGAGTTAGCTCAGGTGGTAGGAAACACACTTGTCACATTCGGGCAATATTTTCACTCTGATGTGTGCATTAAATGTTGCAGAAATGTTTCAGAAACTAATTAATTTTGATAATAAATATTATTCTAAAAAGTACATCGACAAAATGCTGTAAGCTTGAGTGATGCATTTGAAAGTTAAAATTTGTTAAAACACGTAGCTACTTTGAACCCTTTAAGTGAATTATATTGTTTCCGCGTACTGTCTGCTGTAGGTAATGTTTGGCAAGGCATTGCGTCGGTAATTGTACAATTCAATATGTCGTATTTAAAAAGGTTGAATATTATTTGTAATTGTCGCAGAAAATATTATATAGCAGGTGAAACATTTGTATATATAAACTATTGTATCAAATTAATGGCACTATCCTTAGAGTCATTTTTTGCACGAGTAGATTTTGTCACGGCACGAGATTTGTGACAATAATAAATTTAAATGTTCTATTGCTCTAAAGATATTGTATGATCCATAAAACCTACCTATACGACAAAGCTTGTGGATTTGATTATATCCATAATCTTTAGAATACGACAATCTGAAAATTAATTCATTTTAAATACGATTACTTTAAATATGACATACCTATTATATACGATTATATGCGATTATATAAACGATTATATACGCCAATTTATATGCGATATTTTAAATAAGACAGAATTCTGCAGAATTCTGCAGAGCTTGTCAATATCGTTGATGAAGATCAACCAAAACAGAGACTGATCTTTGAGTGAGACTTTTCTCGCAATGACAGGCTTCCTGAAAGCTTTACTAACTAACTTTCACCCTGACTGTCTGAATGGTGCAGGCCTGGATGTCAAGTTTGAGCATTTTATAATAAAGTCCTATTCATCACAGTTTGTCATACGCACTAGTAAAGTCTACAAGAATGAGGATAGTAATGTCTATCATGCAGATTGTCAAAAGTTGGATTCAGCTTTCTGAAGCATGAGTTTTCCCAGAGCACTTTTAATGATTTCGATATTGTCTTCTTCAGGATTGTGCCAGAGGTCAAGTCCAACAAATGTGCTTATGGAAGACCGTTGCTAGCTTCAAAGGATGTGAACTCTAAACACATACCTGACTGATTACGCATACAGTTAGTGCATTTTCTTTTGAGGTTTGTCATAAACAAAAGTTTTCACTTTTAGACGAGGTGCTAGAACCTTAAGTCTTAAAGAACAAAACCTATGCTAATCGTTATTAATTTAACACTAGAACCGCGAGAGCAATCATATTGACGGCTAATAGTTTAATCCTGCCAATGCTTATATTTTACTTTTTTTCTAAACGGCTTAGTTATAAATAAGCAAAAATAGTTAAGAATCTTTCCTAATTGAACTTTCTACATAATTTTAGATGCCCTTAAACAGCTATACTGATAATGACAAATTTGATAAATATACAGATTTCATACATGCATACGTAAAATAGATAAAATAATCATTTAAAAACAAGGGTGAAATGCATGTTATAAGTGGGACAGATTATTGTGAGACAAATTGAGTGCTGGTGGTCTCTGTCACCTTTATGGAGGTACACGGGCCACAGCAAGCTTTTGTGTGATCGCCCACTTGACATTGTTTATGTGTTTAGGTTGAATTCGATGCAGTTTTGGCATTTATGACAGTCTCCTCTGATTACTGCTTTGCCAAAATATTGCATAGTTGCTCACCCGAAAGTATTATGAAAATACGACGAGATATATTCTGTTCTCTACACTGTTTCAACAGAATCCAGAAATGTCCAGCATGTTATAAATAAAACAGATGCACCAGCCATCGTAGTGTACCAGCTTTTGTAGTAGATTTGCGTGTCATGATTTTGAACATGTCAATACCATGTTTGGTTTGGTTATAGTAGGAAATGGTTTCTGGAAGTTTCTTTTCCATTGATCCAAATTGTCAAGACGAATGCAGGGTGCTCTGTCGCAATATTTGCTACAGCTTCAGGTAGTTCACTCTTGTTCTTTGGAATTGTGCTAACAACAAAGCTTGTTTCTGAAAAAGAGATGCTGTCACATTATAACCACATTTGAAGTTCGGTTTCAGCAGTGTGTGCATGACATAGTTTACCAAAGACGTGCTTTGCGGTCGGAATTCATTTTTCCCTAAGTAAGAAACAATGTTCAACACATATTTTGTATCGCAATCACTGAGTAATCACAGTAATGTGTGTAAACTGTCAAAATGACTGCTGCCGCAGTTTTAGGTATACATTGCTATAATCAGTAAGCAACTATACCTCTGTGAATAAAACTTTACCTAGTTAATAAGCACAGCAATGGAATAAATGTCGTCAAATTTAACCCAAAAGTTATTGTCAAATAATGACAACATGCCGTCAAATTGACTGAATCCGCGGTTCTAGTGTAACTGAACCCTGCTGTTGTCGAATTCCTATCTCTCAAAATATCACATTTTCACGTTTATCCAAGTAATTTAAAAATACTACGAGGTACTGACTTTCACGGAAAGTAAATTTTAAATAAATTAGTTTCAAATAGTACTGTACAGTACTATTTGAAACTAATTTATAACAATGTTATATTAAGTTTAAATACATATTTAAACTTAATATAACATTGTTATAAAATTGCTTGTAACAGCAGATGTCAGTTTCTTTTAAATTAAAGCCAATTGGATAAAGGTGAAAATGCATTTTTGGAGAGACGGATAGCAATTTAACATTGGAAAAACCATTTAACATTTGAACCGGCATTATACCTCAAACAGTCAACAGCGTCATTTTAAGGCTCAGATATTTCAAATCCAAATTCATTATAATTTATGGTTAGACATGTACGAAGGTTGAATAAAAGTAATATTTCTATTTTTTTAAATTGAAATATAATTGTTAGTTATTATTAAGCAACAAGTAAATATGCAATACTAATACAAAATGTCAGTAAGACAAATAATGAATAAGATTGGTCCGAATATTCTAATCAACACACTTTTGCAAGATACTTGGTTCCGGTACATGCTCCACAGTGTAGTTTTTGCAAACAATACACTGACCAATAGTTATATTGTCGTCACTTGACATTATTTTCTCTTTGTGGTGGGATTACCAAGACCTAGTAGAGTATGAAAGGGTTGTTCTTTTATTGTGCAGGACTGCCCAATCAACCAGTTGAGGCCGGCGAACATCCAGTGGAAGCTGCTTTTCAGTCCTGCTAACTTCCGCCATTGGTCCGTATCTAAGTCCGCAATGCTATTTGTCCAACGCTTAAACGTACGTTGGTATGTACCTAAGTCCGCAATAGGTCCCGTTTGTCCAACGCTTAAAAGTCCGGCGAACGTCCGCACCAAAGTTCGCAACAGGTCCTGTTCGAAACAGAGCTTTGGAAAATATTTTACTTATTATACTACTTAAGTAGTATATCTCTTTAATATTTCAATTGCTGAAAATCCATTTAGTTCTTATTAATTAATAGAAAATTCATTTATATTTTATCAATTTATATTATATTAACCCTTTCATTTAATTTTGACCTATCAACAATTATTATTTATAATGCATTAAAATACCAAAAACCAAATCACAAGAACTATTTTAACCAAAATAAACAAGGATTGTATAAATGCAATAATAATTTGAGTCATGAAGTGATTATGAAAGGGTTAATATAAATTAAACACGAGTTACATTAGCCCCAGCGAATTGTTTTGCATTATAACTATCTATAGTAAGAATTCATCAATAAAGCAGTTTTATTAAAGCAGTAATTAAGGTTGTCAGAATCCAATATATATAATTATATATAAATCAAATATTAAGTTGTTAATTGAATACAATAAAATGTCAAATACACTAAAAAAAGCCAGGAGAAAAAAGGTCTTACAGATACAAACTAAAACTTAATAAGAAACACTCAATATTACAAAAATACGGGTACACAGACATGAAGAGTAGTCATAATGTATCGTTTAAGTACAATATATAACTACACTGGTCATTTTAAAATGCAAGCCCTCCCAATTTCAGTAGCATTACAGATGTTATTTTCACTGTTCAACAAAGATAAGGTTCTTTCAAACTAAACTGAAAACACATCTGAGTAGCTAGGAGGAATACAAAGTATCTCTAAAATGCGTGCAGTTTTGAGGTTATTTGCAACATGTGGATTTTTCCAATTTTAAATAGGAACAAAAAATGTACACATATAGTTATCTTCTACGTCCTTCTTCACTATTTTTTACGTGCTTTAGCACCTCCATCAGACCATTGTCTATCTCTTTATCCGTGGTACCTCCTCTGTAACTTAGCCTAACCAGTCTTTGAGCAACGGATAAAATTGTGTGCCATTAAATGCTATTTTCTGGGATTTACGCCCAGTTAAACTGAATTTCATCAAAATACGGGCATCAACTAAGCTTCTCATTATCCGCCTGCATGCCTCATTGATGTTGGATGACTCAACAAGAGCCAACTGTTTAGCCTGAAAGAAATAATAACAAGTTGCACACAATAACATCAATTACTAAATCGGTATATGGTCAAATATTTCAAACCGATGAAATAAAAAAGCTACTACAATAGAGGTTTACAACTGTACACTACTGAGGAAAAGTTTCTAGTAATTTGAACATCTCATATTTGTTCATTTTTCATTGAATTATTCACATTAGCCAAAGTTAATACTTTATTATTTCGAGCTATATCTGACCCTGTTACAATGAAACAGACCAATGCAAATGACTCGATAGTAATTTATGATAAAAATACTATTTTCTATCAGTGATTGAATATTTTACATTTAAATAAAATAAGGTATAAAATACGAAAACTACTTTCAGTAGAATATATTAAAATATAGATACAATTGTTGTATTTATTAGGAAAATAGAAAAAAAAAAAATTTATTTACTACATAATATAATTAAAATCAACTTATGAAGAATTTAATTCTGCACATCTTGTACATACAAGACAATGGTGTCTACAGGTGTATCCTAAAAGTGAGGACAAGTCTTTTCTTTCTTGTACGATAAATCAAAGTAAAACAATAACGATTTTGTTACTTTGCTACTATTATAGAACTTTTTAAAATTATAAAATTGAATGTTGTACCAAAAACTATTGCTCGTTAGTATATCTTCATATTTTCTCTATAAATTTTGATGATAGTTGCATTTTTCTAAATTGGTGTGTAGGTTAGTTAGAAGTGATACTGATGATATTAATAGTTTTAAGATTTAGAGCATACAATTAAACACTACGAAACATCATGAACACCCAGGAAACAGATACAATTATACCAGCACTCATTTAATTATAAAACATTAATTGATGATACTGTGAAGGCCCAAAATAATAACAACAAATAGAATCTTAGTAGTCAGGGGCCAGTTTAGCTTAACCCCTTTTGTACCGTTATAGCGTTCCGTTTTCAATTTGCTTTGTCAATAGATTGTTCCAGTGACACAATCTTGGTAAGGACTACCTTCTGGAAAGCCCTCTGAGAAGCTGCAATGAAAATAACAAAATATATAATAGAATAGACCAATACATACAAGGCCACAGTCACTGAACATGTTGCAATAAGATATATTTTCCTTTCTAATACATACTAGTGCTGAAAATGAAAGACAGTTTTGTTGAATTTTGACGATTCCCACGTTTATAAAAGCTATTATTATTGTAAATTAAACCAGTAAATTTAGTTAATTACATAATATATAATAAGAAAGATATGGAACCTTAAATTGAAATATTACTGGCATTCAACATCCTTCATCCCGACGACAAAAATCTTTTCCAGATAGTAGGTAAACCAAACTTTGAATATCGATGATCGGAGCTACTGTTAATGATTAATTTCTATTGCAAAAGCACTTCATAAACATATGACTCCTATCCTTTTGTGCCAATAGAATGCGTATTTAAGTAATTGTCAAGGTATTCACTGGAAATCAATCAAATATGTAGCACAGTTCTAGAACCAACAGCAGGCTCAAATTAATTGCATCGAGTAAGCAATTGGTATATTATAATATTTAACATAGAATTTGTTGAATAATCTGTACTATCATTTATAATGTAGCAATATCAAATGGAGATTGTAAGCCATTCATCTATTTCTTGTGTTAAAATAATAGAAATCTGAGATTGTTCTTTCTTACTCGATACTCACTTAGATATCTTGTATTAAAAATATAACGACTATATTTCTCAACCATGTTTGCACACTTTATTTTCACAACACAGCTGTCTAGGAACAGAAGAAACTATTTGTAAAGAGGAAGTGATGATGATTTGATGAGCCGTTTCTTTTGTCCGGTTACAGTCAATATACCCAGCTAACACCTATCACTTCATTTTGCTGCAGCGATCACTCAAACGCTATGTAAACAAACATGAGACTAGTTAGGTACAATGCTATTGTGTTAAATGTTTATTACTTTTCAGCTAGTAGGTATATGAGTAATCAGTTAGAGAAAATGACAGAACACACCAACCTTTGTCAAGCTAACCTAATTTGGCGCAGTTTGATAAAGCGAGCACGGAAAGCTATGGATTTAAGAATTATTATAATTTATGCAAAATCTATTTGTTAAATATGTATCACAAAACCGGTTTTATTGATTTTTAAAATTTTAATTACTACCACTATAATATCGAATCTTGTGTAATATCTTAGAATGATTATTAGATGTTGTATATCTAATTTGCATAAATATTATCATTATATTTAATGTGAAACGGATTTAATTTGTATTTAGTCGTTTTTTGTATTCAAATAAACCTTTACTATATTTAAATACATTCCATGATTTGTTTTTGTAATTTTAGTTTAATGGTAGTTTTAATGAAATACTTTTAGCAGACAATAAGCTTTTATTAATTTTCAGAGATTATTAAATAGATAAATAATATACTGATAAGCAATATTAATGCAAGGTAAAGAATCATTGCCTAATTCCCTTCCATTAGATCTGCTAGAACCTATAGACACGTAACTCTCGGAGCACGATGGAGAGCCTCTCGACTTGTGCTGAAGTTAAGATTTCAATGGTGTGAAGCTGAACATAATGACGCTTACATTACTCACCATAAACTTTGTCAATAGTAAATGTAATAATTTATATAATTTAGTATAATATGTAATTATAAGTAGAATGAAATCTTTACTACAGCAAGCGTACAAAATTAAAAGATAAAATCTTATGTTGAATCGCATATTAGGTATATATAGAAATATAATATTCTTAAAGCATGTTTTATCTGTGCAATAATATTTTGACAATAGAGCAATAGTATAGGGGAGGGTGGGGCAAAGCGGGCATAGGGGGCAAAGCGAGACAGACAATTTAGAGTAATGAAGAAGAAACGTGGTGGCAGGAAGAAGCCAGAGCAGGTTACTTCTGCAACAGTAGCAGAGTTGAACTCATAGCCATTTACACCGCTCTTAGAAAACTAGAAGAAAGTGACAACTGGACTACGGCTACCATTTTCACTGACTCAAAAGCGGCAATCCAAATTGTCGAACGTGGTCCTGCCAACCAGCGAACAGAGCTTGGAGACAAGGT
>JAUYWI010092131.1:0-12184 GCA_034780595.1 Parotoplana pacifica | reverse complement strand
ACATTTTGAGTAATAACTCTTTTTTTGTTCTAGTACCTAACATTACCATTGTTTGTTTCATTGAATTATTGTTAAATATAATGTTTCATCTATTTGGTAAAGAGTATATTATTTTGTTATTTTCAAAAGTTACAGACTTTTGGGGCACCCGGTATACAGGGTGGCTCATACATTCCCCATTAAGGATATCTCTTTTGATTGGGTTAGTATCCCAGTCAAAAGAGATATCTTCATGCTGTAAAAATATAACAAAAATATACAACACACATTTAACACAAATTTATAACAGATATTTACAAGGCTTACAGTAATTTATGTATAGACCCGCACCAACAATATTGTTATTTTCATGGACGTGCATGGATTGGGTTGGGAACTTATGCACCACTCTATAGTTATGTTCAATATTAGTCTTTTCTTTTCTTTACATGATTCCAATAAGATTTAGGTAATTGAGTATATAGCCACAGAGCAGAAAGTAAAGGAACGCTCTATTTTACAAGATTTTAAATACCTTTACTTTCACAAAATAAGGTTTTTCGGTTGGTGTGGTATAAGATATTTCAAAAAGAGTTTTACAAGTATCTACCTGAAATGTTATATTTTTATATTAATATGTTTAATCGATTTTAAATTTTTCATAAAATTACAGACAATTTGAAGTTTTTATGTGCCTACACTTTCCTAGAACAGCTACCTGACCAAGTCAAATTACTCTACATTAGGTATATACTTCGTTATACAAAATTAGGTAATGTTGCATATGTTTACAATATATTGTCCAAATTTATAACAAATTTATCCAAACACTATGACGGTTTTCAAACGTTAAACATTATACAAAACAAAATTCAATACAAACAATTTATCACAGAACAAAGACTGTTTACAAACTTTATTTAACTTTTTAATTTGTGAAAAAATATAGATGGTAAAGATTAAATAACAATTTTTTTATGTTTGTAAGTAAAATTAAACAATATGAAAATGTGTGTGCTGAATGCATGACAAATGACAGTGGAGTGAATAAATAGATGGAGTGAATGATTGATGATGAATATTTATAGAGTAAGGTGACAAGTTCATGAGTGTCATGTTACAAAACCGTTGTAAACAATCTTTTATTTGGGCTATTTTCTTCTATTTGGACATTGTCTTTAATAATTTTGGATGATAGTTCCATTTGTAGCGTTGAACTGGCCATTGAAATCGACCGAAATTTACAAGTATCTGTTGACATGGACGAAATGCGTCGAACACTACTGATTGTACTTTGACGCAAATTAGTGGTCGTTCCTCCATATAAACCTCGATTAGATTTTCTTCTGAATAGAGACGGAAGAGAACAAAATCCATAAATCCATGGATTGCAACAACTGTTCAGAGAATTCAGCACCAATGCCAAATAGACAACGATACCTACAAATGAAAGATAACTATTGTAATAAGATTAATAATGAAATATTCTTAGGAATTGGACAATTTTATTCAAAATTATGTTATGTATTACATTTTTATTCCGATATATTAAACAGACAAATGAATATATAATCTTTCCCTGATCACTCATCAGTAGGTATTTTACAGAAGTATATTAATATTTCATTATCTTTTGAAACACATCTGAAAAACTTTACTTCAAACAAAATGTCAGCATTCGTAGATGGATGTGACGTAAAAATGTGATTATAAAAAACAACTAGATGAGGCTTGACCATTCTTATACATGTGGTTCAAGCACATAATATCTACCTACCTGTGTTTTAAAGCAATTTTTATCTAAATTGATATTGTACTTTTTCAAAAATAAGTCACACAACAAAATATCCATTCTCCAAAAGTATCTTATAACTAGGTATTTTCTTGTAATTTAAATGTTTTTAGTGTGAAGAAAACAGATTGCTAAATTTAGTGGAAAATAATAATATCAAATTCGAGTCAAAGTACTAGATTCAATTTCCAAATGATAAATATTGACCGATAACAATTTTCATATTTATTTCTATCCACAAAATGTCAATTTGACAAATTTGTTGACTGATCAAGATTTATCTATATTGATATAAATATACTGTTTATTAAACATTAGGTACATATCACATATTAAATATTCAATTTTAAATGAAATTCGTTCAAAGTAATTTTACAAATCATTATAGATAAGATCTTTGTCAACGTATTATATCTATCAAATTGTTGAAATTTAGGTAAATTCAATATAAATTTTATTTCTGTACTACAAAATATGATCAGTAAAGAAAATAAGTGACTTCTGTTGCTATTCAAAATAAAAATACAATCTCGTTTTACAAAATTATAAATATGGGTAGGTCTTCAAATTGTTTTGCTGAATATTATTTGTGTCCTAAAATAAATAAAATTAAGGTGAAATAACCGACATCACATTAGTTCACTTACCAAAAGTGCACACATTAGCGGCGGGATTATAGGCCCACCACAATTGAACCACATAAAAAGGAGTGGAGCAAACCACATAAAAGACACAAACTAGAAGAGTCACTCGAATGGTCTTGAGGCTCGCTTTGAGTTGGTAGCGTCGGCCCTTCCATGATCGATTTCTTTCCTCTGAACTGGAGGTCACATTTTTACTCTTTTTTATTAGTGCACTGTATACAGAGGCATTATTGTTTGCTTCTGCACTTATTTCAGCTTTGCTTTCTTTTTCGCATTGATTGTGTTTGCATTCACCAAGGTCGATTTGTTTACCTGTTGCGGAAGAGTGTTCGGATATCTCAGTCACTACATCTAACGGCTGAGAGTACATCTCAATAACAGAGTTGGCATTGTTGTTACGCACCGAGCTGCCATTTAAGGTAGAGTCCTTTGATGATTTTAGTGACTGATGTTTGTGTGACATACGTCCAAGTGACACTGATGTATGAGAATGAGCACTGCGAAACTTAAGTCCATTCCAAACCACAACACAAATAGATGTATAACAGACAACGAGAACTATAAGAGGAATTAGAAAACCCAAAACAAACAGAAAATTGGTATAAACAAAAATCTCCGTAGGAGTGGCATTGCCCCAGCAACGCTGCATTTCGCCATCATAGTAAAAATATATAAGTTGAGGCAGGGCCATAATAAGACCGATGATCCAGGCTATTCCTACCAAACTTCGGATAGTTGTAGACGTAAAATGACGACTATGGAGCGGAAAAACAACAGCAAAGAATCGATCAATAGCGCACATCGCCAAAATATAGGCCGAAGCATAGACTGGAATCATCTGAGTATATTTCACCAATTTACAAAAAAGGTTCGAAGCAACAGGAAAGTCGATGTTACCCTCAAATAAAACTAGATGTGAAAGAGTAGCAAAAATGCCCACACTGATATCTGCCAATGCCAATTGGAGGATGAAGAAACGAACGCGTGTTAATTTGACGTGTCGTGAGCCATGTAGAAGAATACAGACCACAATGGCATTGCCACAGAAGGTGAGCAGCAAAATAAGTGACTGCACGATGACCTTGGTCTGATAGGACGCTATAGGGTCAGTATGATTGATATTGCAGGCACTCACATTGGAGTCCAGATCTACCATGGAAAAATTTGTCACGTTCAATTCATTTACCATGATGATGCGATTTAATTCAGGTAGTTTGCTATTTCCTGTATTTCAAATATTTATATAAAGATAAAAGTCAAGTTTTCTTGAGTGTTTTGTAAGTAGGTATAGGTTACTTCGGGTCAGAACTTGAACTAGCAATGGAACAGTGGTTAAATTGGCCGATCTCAAACAAATAAAATGAATAATAAGAACAAATTATTCCTAATATATATAGATCGCGTTCAATAAATTTGATTGGAGAAATGCTCTATCAAGAGAAATAATTCCAACTCCGAATGAAAACGATGAAGTGTTTTATAAATATTGCTTTAGTTGTTTGATTGCCTAACTATAATCTTATGTATAAAAAAATAATTGCTCGAAGTTTCTTAACGAAAAAGCCTCTGAATAACACTTGGTTATAATTCCTAGTAAGAAAATTGCATTAATTATGTAAATCAGGTCAATTAGAAAATCGTCAAATTGGAAAGGAGCCTAATTATTTGCACGAAGAAAGTTTTTAATTAAAAATTGAGTGGAAGCATATCCTATTATCTTCTAGGTCCATAGAATTGAAGGAAATTGTTGTTAGAAAATTCTTTTAGATTTACGCTTTTGATGAAAGAATCTACATATCAGGAAACTGGAGGCATGCATGAGGCCGCATCATTTTTTAACAAAGACGTTTGGTTTATTGATAATTTATATAAACTACACAATTTCATGCAAAAAATAGTTTGAGTTGTTTTCAGGCAATGTTTAAAAGGTGGCTACGCCACCAACATTTACGAAGAAAGGGTTAAACAATGATAAATATATCTACGATAAACATAATATCTTCTCTAATATCGTGGAAATGTTCATCAATTTTCTAATTTGATTTCAAGATCGATTTGTGTGGCCTTATTCTTTTTGCACTCAATTGTTTTCTACAACAAGATGCCACTGACAGAGACGACTAAAATAACGGGAATGAAAGCGGCAATTTCTGTATACAAAAATCTGTACCTTATTTTGAGATATATCTCGAAAAATATTTGATCAATTTAGACTTATTTTGTATCAAATTTTTTATAACTAAAATCTAAATTCAAATATGTTAAAATTATTTTAATTAAGATAATAAAATATATTGAAAAAACGGGTTAAACACAACAGTTTATTTAAAAAAAATACGTATGAAAATAAATTAAACACAAAATACTTTAACCTTGACCTATATTGCAAATCTGTTTGGCACGTATACAAAAATAGATTTTAAAAACATAGCGAATTATACACAAAAAAATATGTGAAGCACAATCAACAATAGTAAAAGATTTAATGATGAAAAGTTTCAAGGTCAATAATATCTCGGGATACATTTCAATTACTTTTTTTCATTACCAACTAGGTAGGTATTTGATAAACACACAATCTGACGAAATGTGCTTTTTTGATAAAAACAGCTAAACACTGAGAATTTGTTTGAGGGTGTTATATTTTACTGGAAATTGAGTGACGTGTTCATCCAAATGTCTGCTATGAATGGACAATAAATTTCAGAGTTCACTAATTAACTAATCGAATTACAGGCTCTTCAAATAATCGGTAAAACAAGCCGACATTTATGTCTATTTAAACATTTTAATGAAATTATTTGCTGAATTTCAAATCAAAATGTATGCATAATCATTGTTCAGCTGTTAATGAAACTTAATATCAAATTTTGTGTTTTGAATTGCAGGTATTTCCTATTTGGTAGAATGTGTATTCATATATATACAGGGTTGTACATATTTTATTATGTTTCATGAACAACTGAACAATGATTTGAAATTTAGTCAGCAATTTGGTTAGTAAGTTAATCGAGATTTATTGTCCATTCATAACAGACATTTGGATGAACATGTCATATTCCGTCAGATTTAAATTATGTTCATCAAATGGTGGTTGAGACTAAATGAACATAAAGTAATTGATATGTACATATTCAGAGATATTATTGACATTGAAACTTTTCACCAGTAAAGATTTACTCCAGGTTTAAACAATTGCCAAACGTGTTGTGTCAAAGAAAATTGTGCTTTTGAGTATAAATCACTGTTTTATTTAAACATCTTTTAAATGATTATAGCATAAACTCGTTTTCTGAACTGTTTTTTTGTATGTGTGCCAAAACATTTTGCAATAGGTCAAAGTGAAGGAATTTTTGTTTAATTTATTTTGATGCGTATGTTTTGAAAATAATTTAGATTCAGATTAAAATTCTGAATTATGTCTAAATTAGTCAAATGCTTTTCCAGATGATATCTCAAAATAAATTATAGACTCACAGATTTTCCTCTCCAAAAGCGTTGCTTTCAATCCTTGGTCTCTGGTAATTATGCTAACTAAAATTTGATAAAAAAATATGTACTTTATCTTTTGTTTTATAGAAAATTGAAGTACATTAAAAAATATGATACTGACTTTTGATAGAAACATCAACAACGATGAAAATTGTTTAAAAAAAATCAATGTAGGTGCAATGACGTCATCAGGTCCGAAAACGAACTTCTCCGGTGGATTTCAAATTTGGTCAATTCCAGGAGCACACAAATCTGAGTTTCTAAAAAGTATTGATTAGATAGCTGATTCTATAGATTTTTTAACGTAACTAGCTACTACGTTTTATTCAGATTATCGAAATTAGGCCTTAAGGTCCAAAGAATAGTTTCCCAATACAGACTAATATATTTAAGTCAGAACTACGACGGCTGACAGGAACTAGACGTCTGCAATATCAGCGTGGGTTTGTGTGTCTCCAATATATTTTTGCTGTAGTTTGTCGAGCTATCACCGCTTTAATTAAAATGTTGGGTCCAAAAAGTTTGATGTATCTAAGTTATAGAGGATGACTAGTAGTTCATAAAAAGTAGATTCTTGTGAGTCACAACCAGTCACACAAGTTACTTACAAGTAGTATTGGATTTAATCATAAATTACAAATATTTTTTACAAAAATACATTTCCCGTAAACTTAGGACAACGCCAATTTCTTAATTACTTTACATCAACAGCAGTCAGTAGCTGAATTTTAAGCAATTCGATATACATGAAAATCGTTTTTTTTCTTTAAGGGAACATACTATTTGATGTCCCGTGTGATGTTGAGACGGGTTGTGATACACTTTTTATGAACTACTAATCATCCTCTATAACTAAGATACATCAACACTTTTAGACCCAAAATTGTTTTAAAGTGGCGCTAGGACTACTTTGCTGAAAATATCAGTGAAATAAGTTGCTTCGGATTCACTTCAAATTTACAGTCTAAAAATATCACAAACTATTTCTGTTAAGTCTTAATCGAAGCTAACAGTTTTAGTAGTTTAAATTTTAATGCTAATAGGAGATGTAATATGGGAAGAAGCAAAAGTAAAACTATCAAAAGCGATAGTTTTTTATTAACCAAATAATTTCAAACTTTCATAAAAATTTATTTTTTAGACATCTGTATTGCAAATTTGAAGTGAACCGAAGAAATATTTTCATCGATATTTTTCAGAATACAAAAAAATACATTGAGTGACCCCTGGAAGCACAGGAATCCTTAGTGAAACAAAAGTCTCAACTTAAATATGCCGGTCTGCCTGTTCGTTTCACCTTAAGGTAACTACCGGCCGTCTAAATTCACAAATTTAGTAAGTTTATCATAAGTATTTTGGATACTGGTCACCATTCTTTTCGACATACTATAAAATTCTAAGTCGCAGTTTAAAAAAATAGGTACATTTATAATTTGGAATACATCAATATAGATATTCAAATAAAGAATGGATAAGTTTCCTAATTAGTAAATTATATTTATTTCTAGCATACTTTGCTTATTGATAGTATTTTTAGCAGTGCAAAAATTACTGATTACTGCATGAAACAGAAAAATCATTTGATCGTACGAAAGAGTTAAATATAAAAAATCCTATGCTATTTGATCGCACGAAAAATAAAAATGGTTTTCTGGAGCGCACTGATCACAGTATGTTTACTCTGTGCTTAATGTTTATAATATATGCTAGAAATTCAGTACTGTATGGATATCAGTGCTTCATTAAATTTTTGAGCTCACTGTTTTATTAAACCACTCGATGCTTCGCATCTCGTGCTTCAAATAAAACAGTTTGATCAAAATTTGATTAAAAAGCACTGATATCCATACAGTAATACACACTTGAAGTAGGTATACTATTTATGACATCAAAAATAACTAGATTTAAAATTTTCTAAAATAATACAATTTTAAGAAAAAAGAACCAGATAAAATGAGACAAATTGAAATACATTCTTTTCAAGTTTTTATTAATAACATTTTTGTTCCATTCATCTCAAGATGTTTTACCAACAATAATACGTTCTGATTCATAAAATATGTGTTTATTAGTTAGTCTAAATGCAGTATTTGTACATAGATAGAAAAACATTAAATTATATGTAAACAACATCCATCTGTGAGAACGGTTTCTCAATTTATATGTTTCATATATTTTTGATAGCAGTATTGTCATTTCTAAAGTCTAAAACCTTAAATTACTCCAACTAATATTTAAATGAATTTTGTTTATAGATTTGAGAGACATTTGGCAAAAACTAAATTACAAATTATTTTACAAATCATTTTAATCTTGAAAAACCATTGAAAATTGTACATACTAACCACCTGTTGTTACCACTCACTCATAAAGAGTGAGCATTTTATAATATACATAACCCTTACTGTTATACAAATAACTATACACAACACAAAATTTGATCTTCCAAAAAGACATAGCTCTAGTCACATTTTATGAACTGGCTGCTTACGTTTCTTGGCAGGCCTTTCTGTTGCAAGATAGGTTTCCATATCACCCTTTCCTTTCACAGCCACAATTCCTTTGAATGTAAACTTGAAACTGTTCACAAGTATATCTTTTACTCTGAGAGGAACTTGAACACACCCTGGAACCCCAGTTGAATACATCCGGCTTGAAACGTTAACGGTATCTCCCCAGATATCATACATAGGTTTGGTAGTCCCAATAACTCCTGCCGTTACAGGACCGATATTATATCCGATTTTCATTTCAAACTTGTCCTTACCAAAAACAAAGAGATTATTGAATTCAACAAGGATGCGTTGCATATCAAAACAGAATGCTAAAAGCGCTTTGAGATGTTGTTTAGGATCTTTATTTCGTTTAGTTCGTTCATTGTTCAACCCGGATGCCATCATGTAGCAGTCATTAATTGTCTTGATCTTCTCTACATCTCTGTACTTTTTCTCATTGACTTGGAGGTCCCACATGGTGATGATTTTGTTTAGTAAGCGAAGTGCTCCTTCACCACCTTTATAGTCCTCTCGATAATATTGTGAAAAGAAATTACTGATACAAGCAAATATAACACCAGCATTCTTTATGTTTACAGCGTAACTGAAATTTCCTTTGGATAAATCTCCACCTCTTAGTATAATTTCATCAAGTGCATATTTTGGTATAATGTTGTTTAAAAGAGTTTCTGATGCTTTCATAACTTGTGCTGCTTCCTCACTTTTGATCTCCGCTTCTCTACTGACATAGAAGCACAAACGTAAGTTGGTTTCATTTTCGCGTGTCAATTGAATTACCACATAACAGGTGAGCAGGTAATTTATTATTATTGGATATATATGTCGATCCCAGGCTTTATCCCACACAACGTCAACCATTTTACGACATGGATAGCTGGCATTGCACCATCCTACATTAGGAGCACTGCATTTGGATAAATCGCTACACGTATACATCTTATATATATACAACGAAACTATGGTAAAAACAAACAGTAAACTTATCCAAGCAACTGATGAAACCAAAAGTGTAAAACCTAAAAGAGACAACAATGAAACACCAAAAAATGCAGCCGTATAAAGATGGTCTTTATGTAATGCTTTACAATCTAACGCTAAAAATAAAATACATACAGGTAAACAACACATAATGTTCCCCAATATGTGATGTGCAAATCGATTAGAAAATATGAGAAAAAGAACTCGAATAGTTGGATTTTTTATAAATGGCTCGAGACTGACTGAACTCCATGCTATTATAAGTACTATTAAAAAACTAACTCCATGAAGTATACAAACAACTACGCCTTTTTTGGACATTAATGAGGGCATAAAGAGTGCTACAGCACCTGTAAAAATTATTGAAAAAACTAGACAAGCTATGGAATCAAACAAAGGTGCTAATTTTACGGAATGTACGGATATGGGTCGTTGTTCATTCTGTGTATGTCGATGATGATGATCCTCAATTTCTTCGTCAATATAGCGCAAACTCATTGGCCAGATTGGCGGGTTTTCAAATAATTTAATTTGTTTGTCTGGGTCTTTTCTTAAAGCATCAATAAACACATTAATGGCATCTTGTTCAATTCTCGTATTTAAATCAGTCACTTCAACTTTTTCTTCTTCATTTGATCTGTCAGAATTGTCAGCTTCTTTTTTTAATACCCGTTTCTTATTCTTTACTATTTCAAATTTTAGTTGAGTATCTCCCTTTTCTATTAATATTGTTTTCTCTATTAATTTGGATGATTCTGGTTTAATAAAGTAAGTCGGCATTTTTATTAATTTTAACTGCATTCCTTGAATACCTTGTGCAACTTCTCTTTTAATTTCTATATCTTCACCTTTTTCAAATTCGTATATCTCAGAAACCACAAAATATGTAGGTTCAGTGATATGAACTCTACCAGGTAAACCAGTAGACTCTGTTTCATTAGCTAAAAGCACATCATTCGAATAGACATCAAAGCGAAAACGTTTTTCTCCAATAATTGCAGCATTTACTCTACCTGTATGAACTCCAATACGCATATCCACACTTTCGTGATAATCTTTGTTAAAAACTTGTATAGTTCGACACATACCAAGACCCATTTCAATACAACACAAAGCATGGTCTTGGCGCAAACTTGGACAACCTGCTATGCAGTAATAACAATCTCCTAAAGTTGCTATTTTTTCACAATTAGTAAGCTTGCACATGTGATCAAATCTATTAAACAAATCATTTAAAAGAGTTACAACTTGTGGTGCCGTTTTGTTAGAACTCATTTTGGTGAATCCAACAATGTCTGCAAACAAAATGCTAACATTTGAATAATTCTTGGTATATAGCCACATTTCATCGTGTACATTTTTCAATTTTGAGGTCATATATTCCATTTTAATTTCAGCAGGCATTATAGCTGAAATACATTGCATTTGATCATCGTAGGCTTTTTTTACATCCCTTTGTGCTTTTACAGTTTCCCCAAGACGTAGAAATGAAGCTCTACGTCGTAATGAATTACTAAAGTTTAAATACATTCCAATATATTGACATGATATTAAAATCATTATTTGACCTCTCATAAAGTTGGATTGCAATTTCTTTTTCGTTGCTGCTGGAATATTGTTTTCCATCACTGGAATTATAGGATATATTCCAAATGTACCATGCGACCTAAATGGAGCAGTGTTTCCTGGAATTACTAGTCTACAATAAAGCATCATTTGATAAATTGCTATATATAATACTGAACATGCTATAGTTACTTCAAGATTAATTGGTAATATGGCTAACATCAATACTATAGTTTGAATCAAAGGAGTATACGCCAATTCAGTTGTAGTAATTAGATCCGAAATACTATACATATAAAAACCGAATAGTATAATAATAGTTAAAATTGACAATTTCGAATAAGAATGATAAGACAAGTTGTAGTAAGTAATAAAAAAACAAAGTATTCCTATGGTACAATATAATATTGAATTAAATAATTTCTCTGAATTTCCTGGATAAATAATGGGCGAAAACATAATAAAGCAACAAGAATATAATAAATAGAATTTTAGAATTAAACGAAACCGACGTTTAGTATGATCAGATGAAATTTCATAAAAGAAATCTTCAATAACATTTGAGGTAAAATTTATTGCCACATGCGCATCTTTTATAGCTGCTTTTAATCTTTCATATATTGGTTTCTTTAGATGTTTTCGAACTCCAAATTCCAGCAAATCAGTTGGATTGTATGATTCCATTACGATTTCATATTAGAAGTTCCTTATACTCAAACTCAGAATAATTTTTCTATTACGATATACAACACAGCTTAGCCCAAAACATAGGTCCTTAAATAATCCATTGCATAGACCTTAATGATTTGAGACCATAGACATAAAATAGCATAGAGGATAGGTACTTCCAATATGGTATTATATGCCTATCGTTATATATATACAATTTAATCTATGTTTGAGATTAGTCTATGGTCTAACCTTGAAAATCCTGATCCGTAAAGGGAAAATATCGAAACAGAGTACAATAGATGATAATTTGGCACTGCAGTAGGTGATGGAGAAGTACAGGGAAGGATAAAACGACATACACTTCATCTTTATTAACTTTGAGAAGAAATATGACCGGGTACCAAGACAAAAACTGTTTGTGGCTGAAGGGAGTAGAGGAGAAGTACATCAGTTTCATCCAAGACATGTACAAAAGGTGTACCACAAAGGTGAGGTGTGCTGCCGGTGAGTCGGAGTACTTTTAGGTAACCGTGGGACTTCATCAA